>WEIV01030438.1:183-18139 GCA_013390005.1 Calyptomena viridis
TGGATGGTGTAAATCTCTGTCTGTAAGTGGTTCACATATTCAAACAGAGGATCATAAAAGGAGTCTGTCTGAATTGGACAACTACTGATCACTATTAGTGTGTTTGATTCTTTCACTTTGTTTAGTTGTTTCTCAACAGAGAACAGACATGTGGACACATGCAAAATAACTGATACAATTAGAAAACTCAGCTTTGCTCTGAGTAGTGCTCTAATTCTTATATACAACATACTAATTTGCTACTAAGTGCATAAATAATGTTGCTGTAATCTTGAATCTTATTTTAAAGAAGAAGACACAAAAAAATCAACCCTTAGCCATCTAGAAGCCATGCAATGAATGAATGGAAAATAAAATTAGTATTTTGGGAGAAAGCAAGAAGTCGTTAGTTCTTAATTAAAAATACATTTACTTTGTGATGCCACTTTTCTGGTGGTTTTTTTTTCCCTTAGGGTATCTGCAGGAAGAATGTAAGGCCTAAAATTAATTTTTTTGTACTTCCATACACAGATAAATGTGCACTGCAAGGCAAGAACTTGTTTCTCTTTATTTGCAGTAACTTCACAAGTGTTCAAGGCTGAAAAAAATTAAATTCAGCCATAAGACCATTCAAAAAGGGAGCTTTCTCCTACAGCAAGTGCAAGTTCCCATCCTCAGAGCCAAGTGGTCATAATATGTCTTAAGAAATTCTGCAGTCGTATTTTATGGCTCTTGGGTTTTTCTTTCAGAATGTCTTTCCCAAAACTAGAATTCTTACAAGCTTTTCTAAACAATATTTTAAAAAATATAGTAGATTTTAATTTTCTAAGTCCTGTTTCTTCACTAGACCTTTTTCCTTTCCAAGCCTAGTTTTTCCCTGTTTTGCAATACTGAAGTGTGTATGTAGGATAAACAGTTCTATGCAGCTTTTGGCTTCCATCTTTTTATTGATGGTGGTTGTGGTGTGACTCGAAATGATGATTTGTAAGAAATCATGCAAGAAGGCCTTCTGTGTGTGAATGTTTAGAGGAAGAGCCAACTATTCATCAAAGTAGATGGTGTTTGTGCTCCTAAAGTGGAAGTAAGAGCTTGAGACATAATCATATGTTTCATGTTTGTTTATTGCCTTTGGACATCCCAGAAAGAGTCTGTTTTAAATTGCAAAATGTTCAGCTGAAAAAATTCCATTTCAAAGCCAAAACTATACTGCCAAATTTAACAGTCCTTCCTTTAGCTGAAACCTTATTGAAACACCACCCTGCTATTGGTTAAAAAGGAAAAATACCTTGTAAATCTTTGGTTTATAACTGAGTATTAATATTTATTTAAATCACAGAGTAGAACATGGCTTAGATGCATGTTGTGTAGTTCTTAATGAACAACACATAAGTTCATAAGTCTAAAACTACCTTTTTTCTTTTTCAGTTGGTGAATTGATGTTCTAAAAGAACATTAAATTAGACATTTAAGTAGCTGGTGTTCACATATCTAGAAGTAATGGGAACTGGATTTTTTATTAGCCCTATTGCTACTGCATTCTTTCTTATACTCATGCTAATTTGATTTTAATATTGTCATTTGTCTTTTAAGGGAACTTACCAATAGTATTCCAGGGGAACAAAAACCTACACAGTGTTATTTCAGTGTATGCTGAATGAAGTGAAGCTCTAAGTTCATCTTCATACTGTGTTAGTCAGGCTTTATGCAGACACTACTAATTAAAGGACTATGCAATTTTTGTGCTTTTTATTTTACCAGCCCCTGGATAATAGGACTCTTCACTTTAAAGTCAGATTTAAAGTTTATTATATGGAGCTTGATGGTTTTCTCTGCCTTTATGTAATAGAAAAGCTTTTAAAACTATCTCTAGTTCCAGGAGAGAGGAAGTTAACGTGTGAGATCCAACAATAGCAAGAAGTGTTTGGGGCTCCAGTTGTGAAGGACTTGGTGTCTACTGACAGTGCTTTACAAGAGCTTGCATAACTATGAGAATAAGAATGAAAACTGAGGAATAGAGAACTGCCTTAATTACATTTCAGTTGATCTCATCAGAATAGCAGCTAAGCCTTAGACATCTATAGTACAAAGAATGAATACCTTCATCTACATAAGATTGGATTGGATAGCCAATTTCGGATTTTTACAGTTAAGTCATATGTTCCAGATAATGTAATTTCATGGTACACCACCTATTACAGTTCATTCTACTACTTTCATAAACATTTAATAGATGTACAACTAGTACCTATGTAATAATAATCCTTGATATTTTCATAATCATCTTCTGCGTTCCAGTTTTACAGGTACCAGTACAGTGGGAAAGAGAAGCATGAGTCCTATTGAGGAAGAAACTGGTTCTGATGATATGGAAGAGGGAGAAGGACAAGGTCCAGACTATGATCAGACAGACTCCTGTGCAGAGTCCCTTCCAGATGGTAAGAAGAGAGCCAAAAAGTTGAAAAAGCTCAAGACAGAACGAGTTCCAGCAGGTAAGTGCAATGTTCATACACGTGCTTTTCTGTTCTGTTTGAAACTGCCCTAGGCCTGGACAGAATTGAAGTTGTTTTCTTGAATGTCTTTGCTTACAGCAGAGCTACTCCATTACATTCAAAGTTCTTGAAACTGATGGATTTTGCATTGTACAAAAATTGTGAAAAAACCTCCACCAAAACAAAAACAAACTCCACCCAAAACCAAAGAACCTACAAACAACCAAAACCCCACCTGAGACCAACCGAATGAAGCAAAATGTAGTTGATTTGTTACTTACTTTCTTCCTTAAAATAACCCGCTTTTTTAATATTTTTAATGTGACTTTCTAGCTAGGATTACTCAATATATTAGTTACCTGGAGCACTGCCTGTATTGAAATATATTCAAATATTCATCGTTAAAACTTCATTTCAATATCTGCACCAGCAACTTTTATCCAGAAAGTGGTATTGTATAGCAAGCATCCTTTCTCCTGATTTGGCAGAGTAAAATCTTTCTTAGCTGATTCAAAAGCTGTGCTTGGAAGTTGCTTTCTTCTTGTCATTTAATAGAGCAATTGTGCCATGTGAGCATATGCAAAATGACAAGAGTATCTACTCTAATTCCAGGTATAAAATTCAGTCTCTGTATTTGGCATTATGGAAATATGTATTTTCAGTGTTATGTGATTCTGCAATTAATTTGGGCTAGAAATATTCTTCACTATTTTAACTGCCTTAAACAAAAATAACAAGTACACTTGGGAAAATAGTATTATTTAATTTTATCATCCCAGTTATCGCAAAACCAAAATTACTTAATTACTTGGATTAAAAATACAGTATTTACCATTTGGGTAATAAACCTGGTATTAACCTTTATTCCCCTCCCTTTTTTTTAAGTGCCTATTTGTAAACACTCTCTTGGTTTCTCTTTGTAAATATTGACTTGCCAGTAATGTATCTAGAACCTTGCTCTACAGGAGAAAATATGTCTTGATATGCTTTGAAAGAACAAAAAAAAAAATCTTAATTTTTATTCCATGACTCTGTCTTTTAGGAGGCCTCACCACTAGTTCCACTGGAATTTTTGAAGTCCCTGAAACATGGTAGGAAACAACTGCCTTAACAAGTGGAATTAATTGAAAGCAGTTGAGAGAATACACCTCTTGGAAGCCATACTTTATTTAAATAAAGTGGTGTTAACAAATCAGTATGTGTCCTGAAAATCAGTTTAATTATTTTAAACTGTTTATTGAACAATCACTGTCAATTTTAATTGTGTGTATGTTAACTAGTATATGATTGGTTGTTGAACATGTGAAATCCTTGCTGTTGTAACTCATGTTAGATTTAAGAAGCAAGACAAAATGTATCTTGGTCACCTACTTTGGCATGCTGGCTATGAACTGTACAAAAAGAACTGGCACTCTATGGTTTTGTGCTAGGCTGTTTCCTGTGCTTCAGGGGAGTTACCACAAATCTCCTAATATTTAGCTATATTTTCAGGCAGCATCAGTTTGCTGTCAGCATTCTGGAAACAGGTAGAACTGCAGTTTCACATATTGCTTTCTACCAGTTACTTTATCTGGAAATAATATTTGAATTTCTGCTCTCTACCCTCCACCCCCTGTGCAGCTGATATTCATCTAAATACCAGCTTTACACATACCTTACCCTTTTAAAAAACTGTAACCTAAAAGTTTCTCAAACGTTAATTTCTTGGTGGGACATAATTTTTCTTTGTTTTCACATCTATTGCAGTTCTCACCTTTAAGTCCTGATTTGTTTCTTCCCTCTCTCTTTCTTCCCCAGCTTGTGGGGCTTTTGTAAGAATGGTTTTTGGTACCTGTGATAAACCTGCTAACTGCACCAGCCCTTTATTTGTTTAAAAAAGGATCTGCATTGGGTAGATTTCAGAAAATGTTTGATATTTAACTTTTTTGTATCATGGAAATAAAAACAAAATATGTATTTCCATAAAATGAAAATTAAAGACATTTTCTTAGGAACTTGTTCGGTTTTATTTATTAGTTTCTGAAATGTTTTTAGTGAAATCTTTTTTTTTTTTCTTCTTCATAATATAACAATTTTTTGACAGCCTGTGATTAGCAGACCCTCTTGGTCCATGGGCTACTTTCAAGATGTTTGTGAAAGGTAACAAGAAAAGCAAGCTTAATGTCACAAAATTTAAATGTCTGTGTTTCTCTTGGAGGGGCAAAAACCATTGCTGTTGAAGACTGGAATATCAAGAAGGCTTCATCAGATTATATTTACATTAGAGTGGGAACCACTGTGATTTAAACAATGCAATAACCTGGTATGGCATTCATGGGGTTTTAAGTGATTGTGAAATTGCATTGCAAATGGAAAAATTATTTAAAGATGTTAAATGTGAAATGTTGTATTTCTAGCCTTAGAATACTCCCAGAAGTAGTATAATTAATTTGTTTTTTTAACAGCAGCCATATCATCACATTCTCACACTAAAATGTGGGAAAGAAGACTGTTACTAGTGATGTAAGGGAAAATTAGTAACTAAACTCTTCTACTCTCAAAGATCCAGAGGCTTTTCTTCCCCAAGACTCATGACCTTAGGACTTAATTCACCTTTATCTTGAGTATCCAAACCAATTTCAAATTTAGTTCTCAGAATATATGCTACATTTAATAAAAGTTGTATAAAATACTCATCTCTTACAGAGATTATTCAGGTAATTCATACGGTGTTCTATCCAAATGTTGGGGGGTGTTATTAACTATATATCCTAAGAACTGGCATAACATGATTTGGTACAGAGCTTAGAGTCATGATGATGAAAGAGTACAAAACATTTAAAGGAATAGTCAGAAGTACAGGTTAAAAGGCAAGGAAGTCTCTGCTCAAGAGACACAGAGGCCCTCGCTGTCACAGAGAGTCCACCTGGAGTCTTTGCCCCGAGGCCATTAGGATCTTCTTCATTCTGGAAAAGCAACATTTAGATACCTGCAGAGGAAATGTAAGTCTTAATTGTATTATAATACAATCCCTTAAAACTTGTTTCTTCAGATTAGGCCATGTACATACCTCTCTAAACTACAAAGTTTAATAGATATACCCACTACTTCTTCCCTCCTTGCCTCTTCAATTGTTATTTTGAGGAGCTGGATGTTACTTACCTGTATCTGCAATTAAATCTGCTGAAGAAAATAATGCTCTGCCCTTTCCTAGTGTGTGTGCTTGATTTTACCAGTTAACGTCTGGGTAAGATACTAAAAGGTGCTGGATGAGGGGCTGTTCTTTTTCTAATGCTACAAAGTTCGGGGTGACGAGTGTCAGAGGTCAGTGACGGTGGTGTCCTAAGCAGGGACTGGTCCCACGGATGCTGCTTCCAGCCTTCTTCTGTGAGGTTTGGTTCACTTCCCTGTGCTTAAAATGAAATCATTAATTCTACAAGGGAAAGAATGTAGCTTCTTAAATTAGATCCACATTCGTTTCATAATGTATGTTTAAAATATGTGCCTAGAGTTTGTTTCTGAAAGGCGAAGCTGTCATCACTACTAGTGATGGCTCTGGGGATTCCTGAGTCCTGCTCCCTGGCGCTTTATGTGCTGTTACTGACTACAGAGGTCATTGAATCATAGAATATCCTGCATTTGTAAGGAGCATCGAATCCAACTGCTGGCCCTGCGCAGGACACCCCGAGAATCCCACTGTGTCCCTGAGGGCTTTTGTCCGAGCGCCTCTCGCACTCGGGCTCTCCCGTCCCCTCAGGGCAAGTGGCGGCGCGGCCCCGTCCCGTCCCCTCCCCGCGAGCCGTGAGGGGCCGGGGGCTTCAGCCGCCCTGAGGGCTCTTGTTCGTGCCTTGGATTGTACAAAGCAGCCACATTAACCTTGCCGGCGGTAGCGCTGCCGTGCGGTCGGTGCCCAGCGCAGGCTGTCCCTGTCTGGGGTGAGGTGACCGCAGGCCCCGGGCGGGGTGGGGGACGCTGAGGAGGGTGTAGGAACCAACGAGCAACAATATATAGAAGTGCTGGAAGCAGGACTGAAGGAAGTGAGGAACTTCCTTGAGAAAGTGAGGGAATTTAGTGAGTAGTGTTGAGGAATGGAGCGTGGGCCTGAACGTGCGAGTATCTGAAGAAATGATGTGGAGAAGCACGGGAGGTCTGGCTCGGCACAACTGAGGTAGGTGAGCTGAAACCCTGCCCTTGAGGAGGAATGGGAGTGGGTTTATTTGGCTCTAACTGAAACTTGACAGTGGTAATTTATCTGTGGTGATGGAGTGCTTCATTGCTCACATCAGAACACATTAAGACTCTATTTGAAGCAGTTTTCAAATTCATCTCAACCATTTGCGGCTGAGAAGTGTTAACTTGTGTTAGAATGCACAGGATAGATAGACACGAAATAGAGAAAGGTAATTGTGTGCTGTAGACTAAGGGAAAAGTGTGATTGTCCCTAAAGCATGGGTTTGAATAGGGACAGGTAAGAGACAATGAATGAATGAATCCCATGTAGAATTAAGACTGCTGTGGGTGCAACAGCCTCTCTTGGTCTCAGTTTTGAGCTTATAGTTTGGAGCTAAAAGCTTCAGATGATTTAGATGGAGGAGTACATTTAACTATTAATCCAGTGGTAAAACCAAGTGAGAGACAGTTAAACTTCTGGTGATTGTGGGAAAAAGTAAACGTAACTCTTTTTCTTTAAAGCTCCAAGTTCTGTCATGGTGCCCAGAAAATGTCTGGGGCCCTGGATGTGTTCTCTCTCTTTAAATCCTGGTAAACGTAATGCAGACAAAAATGTCCTATGCAATTCAGCAGGAGAGCATACACAAGAAGGCTCCTGATAACCAAAAGTTCTTGGCTTCTGAAGTGTTTAGACTATTGCCAGCTGAGCAGATGTGTACATTGAAGAAGATTCTTCAAGTTATTCCACAGTACATTTAGTAAATGAATAAACATTTGTATTGTACTGTTGTAGCATTAAACTTAATGTGAAACTAACACTCCGTGTGCTTTACAGAAATACTGCCACATGTTCCTTCAATGAGGAGCAATGGTTGGGGGGGTTAGACTGAGGTTTGCAGAGTCAATACATTCATAATTAGCGTGTTCTTTTTCCTCTAATATATACACATGAAGCTCCTTTAAAAGATACTCTTTTTCCAGCAGAATAGTTGTTGGCAGCCATGTGCTTCCATGAGCACCAGGGCAGATCACAAGTCAGTCCGAGCTCAAGACGAAGTCGTATGGAACACATTATTCATAAAGGCCATGTAGAAAACATTCAGCCAATGTGTGAAAAGTCAGATTTCCCTGCGCTTACATTAATTTCTTAAAATGGCTGATAGTTGGATTTGTGCATGAGCAGTCTATAGTCTGCAGGTCATTGCAAACAATGTTCTGGTTTATTCCCAGAGTGACCTGTACAATGGGGTTGGCATTAGTGTGTGGGTGGACGTGAGAATGTGGAGGTTGTGGCTGTGCCTTGCCAGTTGCATCCTAATCTGTCATCTGTTTTCAACCCATCAAATGACTGAAAATACAATTGTATTAGAGCTGATTACTTCAAAACAGCTTTTGCAGTTGCCAATTCCTTATATAAGCCTCAAAAAATTTTGCACTGTTACTGAGGTAAGAACAACTATTTTGTTTGATTCTAAAAAAATTAGTTTAACTTTTACCTTGAATATCTTTACCTTTTTTAAGGGGAATTTTAAACTTAGAATATTAAGGAATGACTGAACATGTTTGATTCATGTATATACTCAAGGCTGGTTTTTTGTTTGGTTGGTTTTTTTAAATTAGATGACTTCATTGTGGGATGCTTCTGACTTGACAAATAAGTCTGCTCCAAGCATGTACAATATGCATGTTTCTAATTCTATTATTTAAAATTTTTGCACTAGGGGAAGTTGCTTGCCTCATTTGCAGTAAGTAACTGATACATGTTTGCTAATAATTCCACAGTAATTTCAAAATTGCCTTCTGTTTTCTTTGCAAAGGTCTACACTCCAGCCTTTCCTTTTAATTCTCTCATATGCTCAATTTAATTTCAGTTGTCATATTTTTAATGTGCTGTTTAGAAGTTGCCAGTGATCATTAGAAACATTTTACTACAATGGTGTAGAACTGCTGAAAATGCATACAGGATTTCAGTTGTCTGCTCTTATGCTGAGCATATTATTTGTGAATAATTCACTGTTGCAAAGAGAACATTTACCAGAGAATTTCACCTTGATATTACTGGACATGTAGACTAATAACCCTTTCTGCCATGTTGTACCATCCTCTCCCAGGGTTTTAAATAATTGTTACTCAAACAGATGAAAGAATGATGGTACTAAATGATCAGTCTGTGAAGAACTTAATGGGAAGTGTTTATAGTGGCAAATTTTAGGAGGTAAATGGGTGTTGCTTGAAATATTTAATTTTCCGTTCTCATAGAGCAGATCACTGTATTTTTAGTACTTCAGTCAGGTTTCCTAATTGACGTAAATTCTTCTATCTCTTAGAGGGTGCACTATCTCTGAGGTGTTTTAAAGCACTTAGAGCATCTTAATAATTTTAATGGATATTTGCAATTATACACAGAGGAATTTTCAATACTCACAGCTTTGGCTTGAATTATGTCCCAGAACAGGAATTTAACATCTAATTGTTCATCTAATTCATGTCTAACATAAAATTTTGGGTGAGGATGTGCCTAGAGTAAAATGGAGATTCAGTGGGAGAATAACTTGTTTAATACCCTTTAGGTTTTTTGTGACCTTTTTTGATGAAAGAGCTAGAAGAATTAGGCTAAATATAAACAAAGTATGAAACAGTATTTTAGAATTACAATTTTAACAAATACTTCTTTTCCTTACAAATACTCTGAAAGACATTTCTAAACACTTGTGATGACAGTAGTAATATGCTGATTCAGTATCAGTACTAACTGGTACTAAAACCTAAAGTTAATGTAATTTATCTTAAATTTTATAGTAGCAGCTATACAAACTCTATGAAACTGTTGAGTTTATAAAAAGATTAAAGACTAGAATGATGCTCAATTTGATATATTTCCATACTAGTACTAGTAGCACTCTGAGGTTAGCAGGTGGAGCTATTTTTTCACCATGGGAGTAATCTGTAAAAGACATGCTTTGGAAATTACTACTCCAACATAGAAAATAAGTCTAATAAGCAACAGTAAAAAGTAGCATTTTCTGAGGAAAGTGCACTATTTTTTGTGGCAGATAAAGGCTTCCCAGTTATAATCTAATAATTTTCTGACTTGCTGAATGCACAAACTCAGGTCTGTGATTTTAGAAGAGACCTTGTCTGGTTTCTTTTGCTGCCTATGATACCTAATCTTAGGGGGTGTGTGTTATGAGCACAAGCTAGAAGCTTTTATGCATGTGTTCCAGTCTCTTAAAAGCAGGCTTTCTCACTCTGGCTGGCCAAAACGTGCACTCAGGCCAAGGTATTTTAGTGAAACAGATCATTTTCTATCAGTAGGTGCTTTTCAATCTAATGTACGTGTTTTCTCAGTTTAAAGAAGGAATTTGGGAAATTCTGTGCTTTATTCTACAGGAGTTAAGACAGAGTTGTGGTATGTTCTGAATTCTTAAGTAAAGGGAATTCCCTGTGTTTCTTCCTGTGCATATTTCAACAGTTGAAGGTAATGCACACCAAATTTAATGGTGGCTACCACATTCTCATCTATTTCTATGTACCAAATGCTCACTAATATTAAATGAACCAAACACGTTCTTATTCCTTGAGTACTTTCCTGAAAGACAAACACAGACATAAACACAGCTGTAACTGCTGCAGTAAAAGTGCAAGAAAAAAAAGTTACAAAAGTGTTGAATGTTTACACTACATATAGTTTTACTTGTGTGTATTTTACCTTTACATTTAGTAATAAATTATTGGGATAAAAATACTGCTGTGAATTGAGCATAAAGTACAATTTCAAATGTAGTTCATACAGTTCAAGGTAGATTTGTGAACTGTAATCAGTATTTCGAGCTCCATTTCTCACTTTGGCAAATAGGTTTCGCATTGTTTCTCTCGGCAAGAACCGAACTGACGTGTGTTTGAAATTGCAGTCTGTGCCTCTCCCAGGCTGTTGCATGGCTCAGGCAATCTGTGTAATCTCAGAGTGTTCATGGATACAGCTCTCCATTTCCACATGTGGAATATTTCCGTGAAAGGGAACATAAAATTGCTACCCTGGCACAATGACTGTTTAACATCCTGCAAGGATCGTGGAACCGCTGTGCGGCTGCTCAGCCTCGCTGCCACCAGTGCAAAGGGGATCCTGCAAGCAGGGCTGGAGGGTTTTCTCTTGGAGGCTGAAGAGCTAGCCCAAACCCTAAAAAATCCTAAAATTACTGGAAGAAAATGGACAAAGGTTATCAGTAAAGATGAGAAATTCCTAAGTCGTTAAACTTTTGAGTATGGCTTCACACTGAATGTTTTTAAATAGGACTGGAAAGTCTTGTGCAGGTCACACCTCATGCAGGGATGCTCTTTGGCAAATGTGACACTAGACTGAGGAAAGATAAAATTGTTTTTGTGTTTTGTTGAATAACACTACTACTACTACGTATTATTATTGTTATTATTATTATTAAATACTGCCTGTAAATCTGCACATTCTCCCACTCCACAGAATATGGATGTTTCACACTGGAGCAGATTATCTTTACAAAGTATCTACTTTTTTAATGCTGGCAAACAGTATGCATTTACTCAAATAGACGTTGGAAGATGAAAGAACCAAATGGTTTGTATTATACAAGTTCCTTTCCATGCTTCTTTGTGCATTCCTAATAAGAACCTTGGCACCTCATTTAATCATTAAATTTCAATTTGTAAAAGTGAGAAATATTTAATTATCAAGCATTCATAATAGGTTTACTATCTGTATGTTTCTTTGAGGCACCTGGAAGATTCTATATATAATCCAAATTTTTCAGTTTTCTGCTTAATTTTTTAGTTTATAGGTAATTACTGAGGCTGTTAGCAGATTTTGCAGAAAGGGGACATCACTAGCAGTCTTCTTTGAAAAGAATATTCAATTTCTATTCCATTCTGGTTTGAGGGGCTTGGTTGTATTGCAATGCACATTCTAAAAATAAAATATGAAAACGTGTTGTCTAGCTCTAATGTAAGTATGTGATGACTCCAGACGTGTATAGGATATGAGCAGGAAGAATAAGGCCAAGCATTGGCATCTCAATACTGTGGGAAACAGAACGGAGTAAAACCAGTCCAACTGTAGAAACTTCTGGGAACAAACCAGCAGGAAGCTGACACTCATCTAATATTCTGTGTAACATCAATGCTGGCTAACTCATGTTCAGGAGACCTGGGCTTTTGTCTTTTTTTCTTAACGCATTTCAGGGAAGTTGAGTTGTGTCTGGCAAAAAGGTCAGATGATTTTCAAGTTTCCTCTAAGGAGAGGTGAGTTGCTTGCCAAGTTTGATGAAGTCTAATCTAGGAAAACAAAAAGTAAAAATGTTTATGTAGTGAGATGTAAATACAGAGACTTGTAGTAGATGAGAAAAATTTGCAGGACTTGTGTGTTACCTTTTCCATATTTTCCATTGCTGCTCTTGCTCTGTGTATTCTGAACTTACCAGACACCAATGTTTACTCCATAGATAGCAGAGCCTTACTAAGATCTATCTGCATTCAAACTAAAAAAACCAGCCATCACACTGGATTTTCAGAGCTTGTAGTACAAGCAGTACAGAGTTATCATTGTAGATAACAAACTGAGAGTGCTGCCATGTTCCAGACTTCTTTTCTGTGGAATAGAAATCAGTGTGACTGATACTAAGAGAAAATGTGAACTGTGCCACTGATCCCTCTGGGTGGGTGGATCCAGTTTAACATGCTCTGTCTGACTTTTAGGTAACTGAAATTAGTACTGGAAACTGGAATGGAAAAAATGGGTAATACAAGTAAGTTAAAGCATCCACAACCAGATATACCTGGTATCTGCTTAATAATAAAACCAAGGCAGGGACTTAACAATCCTTACAAAATTCCAAATACCCAAACAGAAGAATAGCTGGAGAATGGACTTAGCTGACTTGAAAATCTTGAGTGCTTTACTTATATTTCATTAGGAGAAGGTAATGGCTTAGTGATTTAATAATGCTATGCCACATTCAAAAGCACATTCTCCCACTCCCCCTTCATTTCCTGAAGTTTGAGCTCTGTTTAAATCACTGTAGAACTGCTTGGCACTTAGTCCTATTCAGACATGCCAGTTCATGCACTTCCCTGTGATCCAGCTACTCTCACGTGTCTGCAACTGTCTCGCACCTTTCATGCTCTGAAAGGCTTTTTTTTCCTTTTAGCACTGAGCTGACTGGGAGCTACAAATGCAAACCTTGGAGTTTGAGCAGCTGCACGAGTTCCCTTGTACAACACTCAATTCTCATGCCACTCGTGCTACTGAATATTATATTCTACAGAAGCCTGAACTTGGAAGCTGAAAAGCTGCTAGAAATCATTTGTCTGAAAGTAAAGCAATTCTTCAAAGATTGATTTGTCTGTATTCCACCCTAGGATGTTTATCACAACTTTAACACTGAAATTCATAGTTGGTGGGAGTCTGCCAATATTTTGATCCGTGGGTTTTTTTATGTAGTTACTTCAGGTTTTGTAACAAATATGAAAAATTACTTTTCTTCTCCTTCAGTTCATTTGTATTTCCACTGCTCTGTGGAGTGTTACACAGCAGCATACAACTTAACCAGAACAGTCCACAAATGTATTTTCAGATTTACTGAATAAGATACAATTTAAGGGATTCCTTACTTGCCTTCACAGTGCTTTTAATTCTTGCACCACAATCTTATTCTCAAAAGACAGAAATCTTTGATTACTGGAACTATATGTAAATGGCTGTGGCTGGGAGACACAACATTGATTTACAGAGAACTGGGCAGTGCACAGAGTGAAGTTGAGCCACTTAAACCTGTAGAGGTTTAAAGTGTTTTGTAAATGTGAATTTAATATCGTATTTAGCTAAAGTTTCTAGTTGAAGATAGTTCTTTAGGGATCCTGTGAAGATTTACAACATTATAAGGGGAAATGGTACAGTATTTCCTATTTTTGCTAGCTCTATATAGAGTAACAACTCTGCCAATTTTACTGGCACTTTTTTCAGTTTACTATAAAATCATATCACAAAGAGCTTCACGTTTTCAAAAAAAAAATAGTTCTCAAGGTTAGAATGGCTCCAGCACTTAATCTGATGGTTATTTTAGAGTTGTTTTAATGCTACAATGCTACAAAGAGGATGCTCAACTTATGTTTCATTAGTGTAATATAAGTGTTCTATTGTCTGGTTTTGTTCTGTTATTCTTCCCTTTAATAGCTGCCTAAAAGGAACAGCCACTGAAATGCTAAAAATGAGGATGAATGACACATTGTAAGGAAAGAGGCTCCATGCCAAATTCCACACATTTACACTGCCAACATTTATCCACAATGTTGGCAAAGTGGAGAAACACTTCTGAGCTGCTCTGTTATTTGTGAGGCAGATAATTTATTTTTTTGTGGTAGGACAGTGCTGAATAATTTGATTTTTAGCCACCAGTTTTAGGGTGACATTGGGCAGCACCCATTAATCCACCCGTGTCTCTAGTTTGTCCATCATGAAGATAATAGTTATGTATTTGGTGTTACTCTGAGACTGAACTCAGTTAAGTTCCAGGAGTATGTTTTATTTTTATGTCAGGCATTTTTGCATATTAAAGAATCATTACTTATATGAATTTAATACTTATGTCCTTGGGATGATATGAAATAGTTGTGTCCATAAATTGATATGTCCATAAAAGCAATACATGGTCAATTTACTGTTTTTACATCTGTTATACAGTGTTTGACAAAACCACGTATAACAGTTTTCTTCAATTTCATTTGACAAATATGACCTTATGCACTTACAGATATTCTGCCTCATTTGTCTTCCTGAAATCACTCCAGGATCTGTCTGCACTGGGAAGTACCATGTTTTTGTGGCTGGGTGCTTTCCCCTCCCCTCTGTCCCCCTGTGTTTTAACTAAACTGCATTATTCTGTGTACCAATTAAATGTACAGGGCTGGTGTTGTGTCAGTGTGGGCAGTGATCTCCCCCCACCCTCCTGCCTTGTCCTGAAAAGACCCGTATTGCAGCTTTCCCTGGGATTGTAAACTCCCAGCAGAGAGCGTGAAGTGAGAAATGTGTGTTCATTTGCTGAGAATGTCGGTTTGAACAACGTGTACCAAGTGTTTGTGCATTGGGAAGTTAATTACTGAGCAAGAGATTTCATACAGAAGTTCGTTCTGAGCAGTTGCCTTAGGCAAAAAAGACAAATTCTTACTTTGTGAGAAGTCTTCATGACAGTAGGCAAGGAAAGCATGTCTGAGGTCAAGCAGATAAATATTCACTGTAAACCTAACCTGGGTAGTTACTGCTACACAGGAGCTGGTTCTCTGCAACTTAACTACTACCCAGGAACAACCCAGCTGGGAGGAGACAGGGGAAATGAAATAAAAGAACATTTAGAATAGCTGTACTTCGAAATCATAGTCCAGGTTCTCTTGGTCAATACGAGTGTGTATTTGGGTGGCAATGGAGGTCTGTGGGGCAATATAGCCTTTTCAGCTTGATACTTGTAGGAAATGGCATTAACTTTTTCTAAATTCCTTGAATAAATATGCAAAAATACTTTCCAGTGGCATTTTGTATCTGCTACAGTTCTATTTTCCTGTGGTAGTTTACGCATCATGTAAGCATCAAGAGAAAGGTTTATCCTGTTTCATGTGGTCAGTGTTGTTAGACATACTAAGTTCATACCTAGTGCATTCAGTCTTCCATAACAGACAGACCAGCACTCCAAGGTCCAGGTTACTGATTTGTAATGTTCTGGTTGCATTAAAAATGGGGGTAAATTGAATTTAGTTTTTTGTCTGTTTATTTTAATCTAATTGCCCTCCTATTTTTGCTTTTAAGTTTGTATGGAACAGAGAGCATCCAAAAGAAGAAACAATGCTTCCATTTATTTTTTATTTCAACTTCCATTTTTGCTCACTTTTTGTTCTTATATTTTGGGGTTTTTTTTATGAAAATTTTAACATTAATTTTACTTTTAAGATTTTTTTTTTTTAAAGTTTCGACCAAGTCTTTGTTTTGTTTTATTCCAAAACAGCATTTTCTCTTGTGCTTTGTTTGGATTTATTAGGACTTCTAAGCAAAAAGTTAAGATTTCTTTTTTAAAGGTCACCTACATTCTGCCAGCTACACATATTGTTGGTGAGCCAGATATATCTCCACGAGAAGGCTTAGAAAGATGGCTTGGAAGTGTCTGGGGTTTAGCCACTGCACAGAGTAGAAACCCATAAAATACATTATTTATGCGGAGAGAGTTCGAGTCTAGAGGAAAAGCCTCTGGGGCTCAGAAAGAAAGAAAACAAACTCTAGAAAACCCATTTTTAAATTGCTCATGGTATAATTCTTAATGTATTATATGCATTGTCTGCACAGTGTGGTATTTGATTCTGTAATAGAAGCACCTCAAGTAAGTCATGACTTGAACTTAATTTGGTCCAAACTAGTTTAACCAAGTTGAACCATACATAAGTCACTTACACATTTATTTTTAATTTTTGGTGTAAAGACTTTCAAGTGAATTTTTTTCCCCCAAATTGCAGTCTTTGCTGCAACAGAAAGTCATCTCTATAAACTGAAATAATGTTATTAAAACTTCTGATTAAAAGCTTGTGGAGCCTTTGCATATGCAATACTCTCAATTTAAAAGGTGAACAATTGTTAGTTTTCCCATTATTTCCCCTAACCTGGAGTAGTAGTGTGTGGACACGTGTAACTTTACTACCACAGGAACTTCTGAAGAAATAGTTCTTGTCCTGGTGCTGAGCTGTTGGACCCTCAGGTGACAATGTGATGGAAGACGTTGGAAATGGATGTCATGGGAAGTGACTTGGACACCTTATGAAGCCTTGGAGGTAAAGAAAGGGGGGATACAAAAGACAAGTGTGATCCAGCAGGACTAGGGAATCACAGGTTTGAAAGCCCACCTAACATGCTGCTTCAGTCTGAGGTTCTTTTTCCTTAAATATACTAAGAAGAGATTTGTTAATATAAAGTAAAAATACAAATACCTTTCTTGTTTATTTTTTTCAAAAACTAATCTTTAGTTAGTTTCTTTAGTGTAGATCACATAAATGGGATCAAGACTCTTCCCAAGATCAGGGAATATGAAGATGCTACAAACTGTATTGTAGGAAGTGTTTATGTTCTGTAAAGGAATATCTTAGGTGAGCTATAAACATTGCAGTAAAAGCTACCAGACTAATCTTTAACCCCTGCTAACACTGGATTATTTTGATTTTATGAGTGACTATATGCAAATGAGTTGGACTTTGTGATTGATAATTTTTTATATTACTGACAGTAGTGACAAGTCTCTTATGATAAAGGCATACATCAAAATGTGAGTGTGGGTCAAACATCAGAGTGATTTTAAATAGCAAGCTTTCCCTTTGGTGTAAGGTACCAGGCAAGAAAAGTGTATTTAAACCACCTATTTTGAGGAATTTATAAGTACAAAGCAAATTTTCCTTTACAGTCTGGAGCTTAACAATTATTAAAGCATCAAAATATGTAATAAATAATTGGGAATTAAGAAAACATCATCCTTATTTGCAGAAGAGCCAAATGATGTAACAAGTTACTGGTTATTTGAGGATGACTTAATGAGAGCATTAAGGCCAGCACTTCCAAAGACTCATTGGTTTGACCTTCCTGAAAACTTTTGCTACAAATACATGATATTTAAAATATTTCTTTCCCAAAAGGAGCCTGTAACTTTTTGACTTCAATTTAAAAATACAAAGATGTGATGCATCTCTGGGGACTTTGTATAGAGTAAATAAATAAATGTTTTTCATTAAATGCATTTTAATAAAAAGACCAAATTAATAAACAAGACACCCAAGTCAAATGCATTTAGGGCTGAGCTTAATTTTACTTTTGCACAGGCTTCTGCAAACCGATAGATGTTCAAAATGACTGGGTCAAAAAATAGCAGTATTTAGTGAGATTTTGGAAACTAAGTCAACTTCAGACAAGTTAGAGTTCAAGCCTTGTGCAAACAGGTGCAATTGAAGTTGCTGGAATGGATTTGATTGCTGACATTTCTTGGGAGGCTGAAAGAGGCTCAGATAAATCTTTTTGAAAGGCTGCACACAAGGGGCAGTTGACAGTGTGTTTCTTCCCAGAATTTTAAGACATCAGTTTTACCTCCTGGGGGAATTTTCTATTTGAAATGTTATAAATTTTTCATTGTTGCACTTGCCAGTATTGTGTCACATTTGCAGCATGAAATCTCCTAACCTACCATGCATTAGCTTGAACTATTTTGCACATATACAATTAGAAATGATTAAATAGAGTTTCAGTTAAACAATCTTCCCCTGACAAGCTTAAGCAGAATTTTATTTCAACAAAG
>WEIV01030438.1:19138-33701 GCA_013390005.1 Calyptomena viridis
AAGTGGTAATTCAGTGAGTGAGCTCAGATGTTGACTTTGTCATCCTGAAGTGAAGGACTATTTTCTACATAAGTACAGAGTTCCAAAAGATATCTGAACTTATTTCACGCAGCTTTGGTTTTCCTCATTTTTCTCTCTTGAGATTCAAGCCTCCAATTCAAAAGTTTTCTCAAAGAGGTGCTTATAAAAAGAAAATAAATTAGAATGCATTCTTTATTATTCTGAGCACTAGTAGCAGGACTAGGCTATTTGAATTATATAATTACATATTTATAATGGAATGGATGTGTGCCTTACATAATGCTTTTTTCTTTTAAGAAAGGGATATCACATACCATAGATCTTAGAGAGCATATCCCATCCTACACTAAAATAAGTGCACTCCTTTATATAGTTGAAATAAAAATCAGTTTTATATCTGTAAACAAAAAAAACAAAAGTGAAATTATTTAGAGGAAATATTTCTGGAGAAGTATTGTACAAAACACAATTTTGCAAGATTTTGCAGAGTTTAAAGAATGGTTTGCTCTTAAAAGTTTGGACACATGAGCAACTTTTTTTAAGGACATGCAGATCTTTTAATTTAGTATGAAACTGGTGAGTGTCCTTGAAATGCCTTTCAAAAAAAAAGATAAAGATTTCATAATCTGTGTATCAGAGTTTGTAGTAATTCAAGTTCATGATATATGTTAATACTTCATTAGCTTTGATGTCTAACTTTACAAAACATTCAGTTTTCTGTGAGCTGACACGAATTTTGCCATACTTTAGTTTTTTTGTGAGTGGTAAGCCCGAAAGAAGATCGAGTGCTCTGGAGTGAGTTACACCAAACTCTGTCAGATTTGGTGATATCAGATCTGGGGGTTGTTTGTCAGAGTTAGGAGTGAGTTAAATCTGTATCTGGAATTTCAGCATGTGAGTCACAGTGAGGTCTTCAATCACAAATGTTTTGACTGGGTGTCCCAGGTGGAAAAAAAATTGGCCTCTTAGATCTCACTGAAGAACCGTTCTATAGTTCTCTCTTGACCTTACTTTTTTATTAATGTTTTATTGTTTCCTGTGTGGAGAGAAAAAAAACCAACCGACATTCACACAGCTTCTTTTATGGTCATGATTCACCACTGTGGCAATCAAGCAACCCTTGGAAGAACACTGCCTGATGGAGTGCCAGTGCTTTGAAGTGCATGGCAGGCAGAGCTCTTTGGACGGGGTTTAACTTGAATGTTCTGCTAATGTGTGATTTCCAAAGTTCCTGCTTGTGGTTCTCCACCCAGGAAAAAAGAAGACAGTAATAATGCACTCTCATACTTTTTTCCCAAGAACACATAAGAAATACATAATAATGAAGAGGAGTTGAAAATATTAACACAAATTATTATCTTAAAGTTATAGTCAAATAATTCTTATGAGTAAAGAAATCAAGGATAGAATTAGTTACCTATAATGTTAAGAAAACAGTGCTGAATGTTGTTCTGGTCCTATTTTTGATATATCTACAAATGAATTGAAATTTCAGTTTAGTAGCTTGGGAGTAATCTACAATATATTGAAGAATATAGATTTCATTAGGAACAAGTACTTCTCTCAGAGAGGAAATATTACTCTGGTACTTAGCTAAAAACATAGAAAGAATAGACAAGTAACATCTTAAATTTTGTTTGAATTATTTAATGAAGAGGACTTCTGTAGTGAAGAGCCATTTATAAGTATGGCTGCATGGAAGGTTTCCTAAAATCATCATATTTATATTAAATTTTATTGAAAGTGAAAATTTGACAACTGACCTGCAATCTTCAGCTGATGCAACAGTGAGAAAAAACACAGGCTTGTCCCAGGCTTCATAATGTGCCACCAGCTGGAAATGGACTGGATTGCTTTGGTTCCATTCTTTCTCTCTAAGCCCATACACCTTTAAGCTTGGTTTCATCTGGGCTGGAAACAGGTTTCTCTCTGGTTCAGTTTCCAGTCCAGATTATTTGTCTTCCATTCCTTGGTAAATGTGAGACTTTACTGGCTGAGTGCACGTGTCCCCCCACCCCAAGGACAAGCAGTGACAGCTGTGTCCCCAGGTTCTCTGGAAGGTTAAGCACATCTTTTCCTTTGGCCCCCTTTTGACTCACTCAGGTTTATAGTTCCCCTCTTAGGAAGATGGCTGAAGTAGACAAGCACAGGTGTCAAGCATTCATTAACTCAGAGGTTCTTTATGTTAGCTGGTGAGTATCACTCAGATAAGGAAACACGGAGTGTGTTGGGATACTTCCTCACTTTTGAATGTTGTTTTGTTTGTATAATCTGTGCACTCTGTGCCACCCACTTCTGTACATAACTTTTCTAAATTATGTTGCATACCTGTCTGTGTCACAGTTTTGAAGCCAGTTTCCTTCTCCTTTGGCTGGTCCACAGTTAGCAAAGTCCTCCTCGCTGTTTCATCTCCGGGCAGTTTTCTGTCTTTCTGTGATTCATGGCATTTCCCAAATGCTTTAACTTTTGCGGTCCGGTTGTACCAGTTCATCTTGCTTTCATTTTAGGGGGGAAATTCTGTACCTTCAAACCCTGGCTTGCAGGAAGAGTTTGGGTGAGTTGATTGCTGTCTGGCTCAGACATCCCATTATCCCCTTATTCTCCCACTTAACTGGGAGCTGCTAGGGTGGGACGCTTTCCACAGCCCCATGTCTGAGACATGTATGACTCAGCCCTGACAGCATATGGTTGATTTCACATCCTCTGAGGTATGAAATGATACACCAGTTTCACAACCACAACCAGGATTCCTGCTTTGTACACAGACAGATTTCCCACATGGAGACAGATGCTTTTCCAAAGGTAGTTTCTTAACAGTTTTCAGTATTTTACCTACAAGCTGTGCTGGTGGCATTCTCCATTCCACACAATGCTTATTCTCCATTCCACACAATGCTTATTCACCTGACTGCTTCTTATGTGCAGAGTATGTAAAAAGTGCTACAGTGGAATAAAATATGAAAAGTGAGAACTATCACACCACATAACTTCTAAGTTGAAGGGTTAGTTGCAAAGCCAGCAGCTGCTTTATCCAAATCTTAAGATATAGCCAGTACTTCTCTGAGCAGAAGGATCTCACATTGATTATGAACCAGAAACATGAGAAAAACTAATAGACACATAGAAAGCTAACTACATGAAAGGCTGGAGGCTTGGAAATGTAATTTTGGCTTCTGTCATCCCTGAAGCCACAACTTTTCTTTTTCCTGCTCTGATGTCAAAGAGAATAAAAGCATCATCTGGTGTTTTTGACCTGCACACAGAAAACTTTCTGCAAAGGCAGCGGGGCAGCAGCAGTTCTGCTTGGTTTTGTGTGACTGGAGACAAGGGAGGCCCTTTAGTCAGCACCTAGGGAGTTGCATTGCATTAACTCCATCATCCCCCTTTCTCTGTCATGTTGAGCATTTTCAAATTAATTAGCTTTACTTAGATTTTTCCAGACTAACATACACATAAACTTATTAGCTAAAATTCAGTGTTAAACACTCTTTAGAAATTGAATGAGCGTTGAGAAGGAAGAATTACTAAGATAAAATTGTAAGTGTTCTGATTTTATATTGGCGTACCTTTTATTGTATTTTTTTGTAATCTCATAACATTAAAGATATTCTTCATATGCAAGAAATATAATGTTTTGGCACTTGGTCCAAGTGTCTACAAATTCTGAAGAAATATTCCTAGAAGTTATGTTGCTGTACCCAATATTCACATGTGATGGCCTGGGAATAGCTTGGCTAATTCTGAACACCATAGCAATCCTTAAAAACAAACAAATTAAACAAGCAAAAAAACCCTAAGCCCCAAAGAAATAACAACAAAGTTATTTTCTTGTAGAAGGATTTATGTTAATAATACACTATTAAAAAGAAGATACCATAGAACAGATATCTTTTGTAAATCCAATGTAAATATTGTAAACTTTTTTTTTTTTTTTTTAAATTAAGCTAGGGACGAGTTGTCTGTATTGTCCTCACTGGAAAAAAAAGGTCTGGCAACTGTTTTCTTTGAAATACTGGAATGACCCAAAGGCTTGGAATTGAGATTTGATGTTGGCAGGAAAATGACCTGCCTGTTGAGCATGTGCTTTTTGTTATTTCTGTGAAAAATCTACATGTTTAATCAAATTTTAACCCTTTGGGGCGTAACTCCTGGTACGATCTCTGCTTGCTACATTTAAACAGCAAAATCTTTGCTAATTGTAATCCCTAATTATTTCCATAACCTTTGTCTGCATGAAACATGTGCATATGAGCTCCACAGAGCTTTTGGACATGCTCTGGCCCTTGGAGGTCTCGGAGTGACTGGACTGCAGGTATCTTGTGGCAGAACAAATCTGGAGTCTTTAACTGCTGTAGAAAATGATTCAACTGAACCCAACTGGCTCAGGAAGGCAATTCTATTTTCTGGGGCTTGAGGATGGTAAAAAATTAGTAAAAGAAGTAAAATCTTAAAACTATCACAGCTGTTTCTGAAGTGTTTGAGCACAGCTGGGGAGCCCAGGTAGGTGAATTTCTTGGAACGTTGTTCAGTGCCTCTGTCTGTGCTGCAGCTCCCTTGGCAGTGCCTGTCCCAGAACAGAACCAAAGGAATGTTGGCTTGGTGGTCATTTTAGGTCACGGCTCTGTGTGTTAACATTTAACAAAGAGCAGCTTAATTTCACATGCTCAGCAGTGAACTGTACTAGTTTTTATTCTGAGGAATTAGCATTAAAAAGTTATGAACCTAAATTGTAGATGTGGCCAATATGGAAAAAGTACAGTGTGTAAAAGGTTGGCCTTATATGATGTTACCAACAGTTAATGGTTACATTTCCAGTCACTCAACCTTTTCACTTGCTATTAAGAGAGTTATGAGATGTGACAGTTGTATCTGACTATGATGATTTAAAGAACTTACTCTGTCTGAGGGATTCTGCAAAAATTTTGAACTGCAAAAGTTCTGAACTTGCTTTGTCTCTGTAATTTTTCTTTACAGTATTAGCTTTATGCATGAACCACCTTACATGAGTTACTGGTAGCTGTTTAAAGGAATTATTTTTAAGAATTCAGCATTAATTCTGCTCTCTGTAATTCCTGGCACTCCTTGTAGTAGTTATTCAGTAAGTACGAAGTGTAATGAGTTTGTAATTTAGGATTACTGTAAAAATCAAGATGTTTGAAAAAAAAATTTTTTAAAGAAGTAATCCACTGAGAACATCAATTTAATGTTGACTTTTCTCAGGCCTTAATCATCTTTAATAATGAAGATTTTTGGTGACTAATTTTTTATGATTACTCTGTTTAAGTATCAGGTTCCTGACTGCCCTATGACTAAACAGTCTGGGTGCTCACATCTCAAACTGAGAGCAGAAAGAGTTCATCATTCACACAAAACTATGCACTGAATTAAATCTTGACAGCAAAATTCTAGTCATCCCATAAGCACACATAAATGCACATACAAAGCTACATGTGTAACTTGCAAAGGGAAATCAACAGGTAAAAATCACCTCGTGCTATCTCCAATGTTTGCTAGGTAACAGATAAAATTAAGGAAAATAAC
Organism: Calyptomena viridis; assembly: GCA_013390005.1. Taxonomy (NCBI): domain Eukaryota; kingdom Metazoa; phylum Chordata; class Aves; order Passeriformes; family Eurylaimidae; genus Calyptomena; species Calyptomena viridis. Next base: position 24,701 of record WEIV01030438.1, read on the forward strand.
CATTGGAAATACCGAGTACACAATCTTAGTTTTACTTACAATTGGCACAGAAATGAATATGTATGTCAAGTGCCTGAAAGGAGAGAATAACTTTTAACTACCTTTTAACTCCAGAGGCTTTTTATTTTATACCTTCATTTTTATTGACATAAACATAATATTTAGAATTAAATAACCTACATGTAAAAATTAGTTTATATTGATTATACTTACCTCCTAAGCCTATTGAATCTTTGCAAAACTTATGTAATAGAAAAATATCTTCTGTAAGTGTAAATTTTGAATTCCATTTCTTATGTTTTCCTTTGCAAATGGGATGTTTTCTCTTTGGCGTGTGTGGGAATCAAAGTGCAAGAATTTAAAAAAAAAAAGAAAAAAAATTGTAGTTAATTAATAGAGCAACTTCTGATTAATGGAGACCACAGTCTGAGAAGCTCTAGATTTTAGCCAAGTGAATTTCATTGAGAACTTGGAGGATGAGAGAAATAGCAGTTACAACATAATTTATCTTGATAACCAGAGAGAGACTCACCACATTCCCATAGTGCAAATATTTGTGTGACTGTTTTCTGGGTTCTTTCTTTGCCAGGTCAAACTCTGACAGCTTTTCTGTGTGGCTTTCTAGTGTTTCTTCTGGGCTTTTCTTAGATATGTATTGAAGAACATGAAAGAAGCACAAAGTTTTTATTGCTGAGGTTTTACTACCAGTGCTCCTCATTGCCTTTACCTGCTATATTATAAATGCAGACACTATGAGATAATACAAATAAAGCCATAGCACATAACAGAGATATACAAAGAGTTTCAGAAAGCAGAGTTCCTAACAGAGAGGCATTAGTCTGTACATATGATTTAGGAATGTGAAATAATAATGAAAAGTCATGTTTAAATCTTCTGAAGTTACTCGGGATTTTGTGGAATGTTTAATTCAGATGTTTTTATTTAAATTGTTCTCATCTAAAAGCTGGTTAGGGGACCTTGCAAAGGTATGTAATTTCATCAGTGATCAAATGTATAGAATATATCTTTGATGTTAAAATGAATTAAAATTCATAATGGATATATTTTAGTTTTCTTGGGTTTTCAAGAAGTGAGAGGAATCAAAAAACTGGGTGAATGTATGTGGGTTTGAATTTATTTTTAATATACGAAAATAATTTCAAGATTAAAAATGAATCTTTGAACACCTGTGGTATGTCAAGGGCTTGAGTGGATAAAGGGGAAGTAAGCCAGCAGCACCTGAATATTTGTAAGGATTTTAAACATTATAAATACCACGTGCCATGTTCCAGAGCACAGCAGAGATATGAGGGGCAGATTTGTACAGTTGTCTCTGGTGTTCTTGCCAGTCAGCATCTCTTGCACAGTCTTGTGGTCCGTGACCATGTGAGCTGTCCCGAGTCACCTCCGTGTGTGCTGTTCCCTCCTGAGGAACAGCCATCCCATGTACAGGCAGTGCTGCCTTTGGGAAGGACACGTGTGTTCCCACTGCTGCTGCCACAGGTTCTGGGACACCTTGGAGCAGAATGTGTACACAGGAGCCATTTCAAGTCAGCATATTCTCAAGACAAAATACTATTATGGATTCTCACTACTAGAGAAAGAGTGCTGTGCTAGAGGCTTTTCCTCAAGCTTCTCAGGAAATCCTTTGTACTTATTTTAGCACTGAGAGGCCAACCATCATAAAAATTTGTTTTACCAAGAAGCAAGGCAGGAAAGGTAATCAGTGTCACAAATTATCTTCTTATCAGATTCAGGTTTGCTATCCCACATAGCTGTTCCAAACCCCACATTGGCAAGTTCCATTTTAGCAACCTGGAATTTGTCCCCTTCACCTGTGAAGCCAAATAAGAGGCTGTGTATTTCCAGTTACCACAGATATCTTTGTTTTACAGAAATCTTTAGAATTCTTTTAGAATTTCCTTTCTTTTGAATAAATTTTTTTAGGAAATTTAATTTTTTGGCGGGGAGGTCTTTAATTCCTACTAATATAATTGTATCAAATATAATATACTTTCCTAATAATGAAATATTAGAATGGAGTAGAGAGATTGTGACAATACCAGATCGAAAAAATATAACACTAAAATTGTATAGGAGGCCTACTAATTATTTATAGTCTATGTGATGTTATCAGAGATTCTCAATACAGAAACTGTAGCAGGAAACAGAGTTGATTTCTACAGAACACATGTACTACTTACCATCTCATATATTCCTTCCAATGCAGTTCCCAGATACTATGAAGAACCAAAAGGGAAAAAAAAGAAAAGAAAAATGTGCTGCTGTTTGGGGGGGGGGGGGTTGTTCTTTTTTGTTGGTTTTGGGTTTGGTTTGGTTTGGGGTTTTTTAATGAAAGGGTGGAACTTTCTTTTTAAAAAGATGAAAAGTATAATAATAATAAAAAAGCAGACTTGTTGAGGCAAACACATTGAAGTCATTCAGAAAAATAACTGCATGACATCATGGGAGAAAGATAGAACCAAAAAAGGACAAGTTTTGTAGGCCAAATAGTTTCTATTCATTCCCAAAGAATTTGTCCTACTCGCACAAGAATTGAGAAAAAGAAAGAAATAAAACCTTCATCCTTGGAAGCTCACAAAACACAAATATGTTGTCCCAGAAAGAAAAGGTCAGGAAAGTAAAAAAATAAAATGAAGCCGTGACTCTAATCAGGAATGCTTACTGAGAAATACTGACTTGCTGCTTAAAAAAACAGAGCTGAAAGTTACTCCCAGTAATGCAGAGAACTCCTGGAGCCATTGTGAATCACTGTGTGCTCTTGTTATCTTACATTTTCAGCAAACTAATATTTGCATATAAAAGGATGATTTTTGACACATTTTTCTATCTTGATAGCTCAGAGCAGCAGGAAGAGTTTTACACCTCCGTGAATTTAGCAAGGTGATTCCCAGGCACTCACTTGGCACTAGGAAATTTCAGAAACATGAGCTGTTCCCCAAGCTGATCTGTGCCCTATAGCTTATCCTGTTCTTAGGCACATCATTGTGTTGTCTAAACTAACCCACACAGTTCAGGAGGAAATGAAGCATTTGGCTTCAGAAGGCTTTCAGGACTGAAGTACTACATAATCTCAGGTTTTATGCCCCTTGACATATCCAGGATACTTTGAAATAAATGCTGTGCTAAATACGGTGAGGTAAATCTTGCTCTTGTGCCACAGGCCTATTTACCTGCCCTGTTTCTTTACCTGTCCTATCATTATTCTGTGGCTTTTTATACTTCAAGGGCATCTGCCTCTCTGTTGCCTGTACATTACCTAGGGATGGCCAATTGCCATCACTGCCCTTTCCCTCCTGTTGTTAGCAATTTTCACATCATGTGGCTCAATCCACTATCTTTATTAGAAATCTTACTTGTCCTTGAACATGTGCAATATTCATAAAAATGAACTTATTATCAAATTAATGTATAAAAGTCCTTGAAATTGATATTTCTGAGGATGTTGTTAAACTTATGCACTATTTTACTCACAGCATTCTCCTTTTATTAAACAGAATGAAGGAGCCGCTCTGGCCGAGAAGAAAATATAACAGCAAAGAAAAAGGTGTCTGAAGTTTGCAAAAGCAGGAAGGTAATATCAATAGGGAACTGGCTGTTATCTGGAAGGTGAAAAGGAACCAGTTTAAATGGCTACAGCTGGACAATATTAGGATACCTTTTAGTGCACATATAAAGGTAATCACATTTATTTTCTTGAATCAGCCCTGTGCCACCTTCAGAGGGCGGTGCATCTTAAAACAGCATTATTGTCACACAGGAATGTGATTTCCAGGAGTAACACCTAAGGCTTCAGAGGTGTTAAGTTCTATTGATAGAATAATGACATAGAGTATTTGAGACACCTTTAGCTTTGTGATTTAAAACCAAACCAAAGAAGTCCTAAAGTTCTAAAACACTAGAAAGGAAGTGCCATTCTTAAAGGAACTCAGATTATGAAAATTGCTCTTTGATACCATGCAGAGGTTTAAGGCAGCAGACCAAATCAGACAAAAAATGTGGCTGTAATGATGAGCAGTGCCATTTGAATGTTTTACAGGACTAATATGAGAAATATGTGAGATCTCTAAACTTTTGGGCACAACCTCTGCACTGTGGAAACATGGTATTACTGTTATCAATAATTTTGGTTCCTTTTATTTGAATGCACGTGTGCATTTAAAATCACAGTTGTACTGTGATATGTATATATCACAGGTACTTCATATGTGTACTCCTAATGAAAAGGTTTTAATGTTAAGGTTAAGGAACATTTCTTACTTGTGAAGAATGTGATTAACCTTTTCATCAATGCTGTGGGGAAGTGAAGTGAGATTACCCTACACACATTCAGGTGAAGGCTACATTTAGCCACAAACTTGAAGAGTAAATGGTAGATTAAAATGGGGTTTTTTGCTAACAAAAAATTTCTGTAGTAGCAATGTTGTTGCCATGATAGTCTTCAGTGCTGCATATGTGCTCCACAATACAATTGGCCAAGTGCCTGTGGGCTTACATTTGCTATGCAGCTGTCTGTAGTTCTGAAGGATTGGTTTTAGGGAATTGCCAATTAAAAAAAAAACCACATTCATTTCAGAGCTATGAGTTCTGTGTATTCAAACATCCATCTCTGATGGGCCAGTTCCCTGGTAATTTCTGTGACCAGAGCCTGTTTTTCTGATCCTTGCTCAACTCAGGGAAAGTTTTTATCTCTTCTCTAACAATGCTCTAACTTAACCTTTGAAAATTGGCTGCTTAGTCTCAGTTATTACTGTAGGGTCCCTCAACAGGCCATCCCCAAGGAATAGGCACCTTTTTTTCCCCTCAAGAAGCAGTCACTTCCAGAAGGCAGTTCTGCCTTCCATCTCTTTCCTCAGCTGGTACAGACAGTGCAGATTTAGATGAACAGTTTTTTGGGGTTTTTTTTTTGCATATCTACAGAAAATTAATCCCCCCGAATCATGATAGAAACGGTTCTGCTTCTTCTGCCTTGTTTTTTTACCCTGATAGAAAGCACTGAGAAAGTCTTCCAATTGGTATTTTTGGAAGGCAGAGTCCTCTTTAGAAAGCCCATGTGAAATATGCATGTGGTAGCTACTGAAAAAAGAAAGACCTTTTTTTTTTTGCACTGTCCAGGAAGAATTCTTTCTGTAATTCACTCTAAAAAAGTAATTGAATGATCCTGCAGATTTATTTAGTAAATTGTCATCTAAATCCATTGAGCAAAGAAGTGTTTACTGTAACAGTCCAGAAATCATTATAAATGTAATAGTTAATCCCTTACAATTCATGTCCAAAAAAAAATGTGTGCCAATATTACTTTCTCATAGTTGAAGTATATTCATCTTTCTACACAGATGAAATGCATTTGTCATATTTAAGAGGAGATCTAGGGAGAAGAATCCAGCCTTCTCTCTCAATCTTTAGTAAGAATAAGGGAGGTGTAGGTGGGGCATAAAAAAAGAAGTTGTGATTTTTTTTCATTTAGATACAAAGAAATCCCCTACCACAAAGGTAGCCAAGGTCTGTATTAAGGAATAGTTTTCAAAAACTTACGTTATAGACTATTTTAATTACCATCACATTAGAGCCTGATTACCAAAATGGGAAAATGATACGTGGAGAATAAATAGAAGAACATTCAGTGTTTCATTTTTTGGCACTATTAGTACATTTTAGATGGCATGTACTTGTAAAACTCAGAGCACAGCATTGGAATTTGGATTAAATTATATGTTTTATTTCTTCCAACAGAGATAAATTAAAACAAATCCTGTGTAAGCTGGTTTGAGTTCAGCATTTCGCAATCAATGTGGTTGAGTAAGCAGCTGAACTAACCTATACCCTATGTGTCAAATCTTTTCTTATAAACTAATGCTTTGAGTATATAAAAAGCAATTCTAACTATTATATTCCAAATGGTGTAAATGGTAATACATAAATTAAACCTCTATAGAGAAAAACCACTTTTAGTTTCAATGGCTTGTAGATTGTCAGAAAGAAACCCCAAACTCCCTGCAACAAGCAATTAATCTCAACACATAAAACTAATAAAACAATGGCAAGTGTACAACCTGCCTCACAGAAAGATGGCTTAAGGTCCCTACTGCTCTAAAAGAGGCAATTTCACCTTGCAAAGCTTGTCTGAAGTTTGCATATTTTTGAATTATCAAAATATGCCTTAGAATAAAAAGCTCAAGGTTTTCTTTCTTTTTTTTTTTTTTTTAAAGCCATGTGCATCTGTAAAGATTTTACTTCTGTCCATTGGAATAAAAAGAACAGGTTTTCATAACTTAGTATTATTGCAACGGATTTTAGGCATGAATGGATTGTGTTTCCTTTTCTTGAACAATTTTGAAGATTAGTGATATGAGCAGCAAATTTTTAATAATAATGCCATTAATAACATTTTTGTTAATAAATTGGGAGACTTAAAAATGGTTAGTAATGGGATAATAAGAACTTGTGGAGGATGGTCAAAAAGGAAGGAGACAGTGGAACACAAAGCTGCTACAGAAATTAACCTGATGGAGCTGTAAAGGGTAGTCATGCATGTTAAAGACAATATAAGGTCAAGATGAGAAATGAAGAAATAAATCCATTTTAAAAGCATTTGATCAAATTAAATGTCTTTTACTGTTGCAAACTCCAAAGAACAGGTGAGTTTTCCTGTAACCTAACTGCAAATATTACTTTCATTCATGAATCCAACTCAATTCTCTAAGTATAAAAATGAATAATTTTAGAATAAACTAAGAAAAATAATTTGCAGTCATCCAGAAGCTAGGCAGGAGGTAACACATGGATTTGTGAACAGCAAACCATGTTAAGTAAGTCTGATTTCCCTCTACTACAGGGTAGCAGCTCTTCTGAATGAGGGGTAGGCAGCTGTATATTTTAATTTTAATAAGGCTTTGGAAAAATGTCTCAAATAACATTCTCATGAACTCTCCAGGGAAATACTATCATTGGCATACATACATTGGCAACACTAAGGGCTGTATGCCAGACTCAATTTCCCCCTCCAAATTATGTGATTAAGAACCTTGTGCAAGTTGTGAGATGTCACATCTCACACAAGATGCTTCTTACTGGTAACATGTCACCTCTGTGAAAGACAGAGGCTTCTCATGCACATCCCCACCAGTGTGCCATGGTTCCTGTTGCCAGGGGGAGGAAAGAGAGAGAAATGTAGGATGAGAGTGCTGTAACAAGCAATAGCTCAAGGAGGCTGAGCAGTGCCTGCTGGCCAGCTCTGTTAGCTCTGCTGACAACTGCAAGGGCTACTGAGAATACAGAATTTATGGAATGTAGTCTCTTTTGAACAGGTACACTATAACTCTGCACCTGTCTTCTAGCCTTTCTTGCAGAAAGTCAAAATTTATGCACTGCTTTTTGTGTTTCTCTCACTGTAGTTTAGTGGTGGTCGAAAAGTACTCAAAAATTATTGTCACTTTGGTGAGGCTTGTCATTTTCTTCTTCTATTTTGGTGTCTTGGATGCTAGAATTGAGCATTAGAATGTGATTATTGAAGAATCACAAGATAGAGAGGAGCTCCCAGTTTACACAAAAAAGTGGTTGATTAGGTAATGAGACATAGCATTGTGGCAACCTTTTGCTGCTTGGTCCACAGCAAGTGGAACTGCTCGGCAGTGAAAATATAAAGAGTTGCATTTGGAGTCACTGCTGACAGCTTGAGAAACAACAGGTGACAATGAATCAGCACCAACAGCTAACTGTGCATTCTCTGCTGAACTGTCAAAAGAGCAAAGCTTGGCTCAGAAGTGCAAGAATTAATTAGCTGATGTCAGGAATAGAAGCAATGATTGTTAATGTGCCACCTGGGCATATTCCTGTCCACTGAAGTCAGTGCAGGAATACAGAGCACAGCCGGATTCAAGCCAGGAAAGCAAGAGTGACCTGGCTCCACTTCTGAGTTTGTTTTGGAGGTAGATTAGGAGCAGAGTTCTCTGTCTGGTGAATGACTCTGATCTGTTACTCATCAACTAAACAAGCCAAAACAGAATTAAAACAAAGCAACTCACCACCTCCAAGTGAAGTGGAGTGTGGGTGCCAGCTGTGCTCAGCTATTTGCTCCAGAGTGAACCTGTCAGCCTGTGCGTCCTGACAGTTGCTGTACATGGGGAAGAGGATCAAAGAAAAAGATACAGAGAACAACACAGATAAAGTGTTCTGGAGTCCTCAACCCCAAACACTTCTTGTATGTGAGAAAAACAAAAACTATTTATGAAAAGTAGAAAAATACTTCCATTACGTTAAGAGGAAGTATTCTGTTAACACACCTTCATTCAGTGAGTCACAGACCATATCTCATCCCACACAGCTTTAGGTGCTGGTTTCTAAATTTTGAGTGTAGTCCTCTTACGGTCCTGTATAATCAACAGAAAGTTACTTTCTGAGTAAGTAACTTCTCAGGGCTCAGCCTTCCTAAAGTCTGAGTTGCCTCTGCAAGTAGCTCCCTTTCTGGCTTGGAGTCACTCTGTGGCTGGAGCTGCTGTGATCTCAGTTAGAAATGCCCTTGACAGGTATAGAATACCCCTGGCATAAAAGGCTTCTCATCTCCACACAAATGCAACATCTGTATTTGTATCTCATGTCCCCCCTGTCCCAGAGGTACAGCAATGAACAGATGTGAAGGGATCATAACTAAAATGCATCACAAGTGGGATGTTCTCAGCTCTGGCTCTTCTGAGCCATTAGATAAACTGTCCATTGTGAGAATAAAAAACTGTGTTTGGTTAGATCTGCAGCAGAGACACCCTCAGTCCACGGGATCAGTTTTGGGTGTGATTGGAAGTGTCATGCTTAACAGAGTACATTTTGCTTCATTGACCTGAACAGAGGTTTGGTCATGATCAACAAACAGACTGGCTCAAAATTTATAGCAGCTTGGGTATAAATTTGGTACACATGGGAGAGATGCTGACTTGTCAGCTTTGGGGACTATCTGTAATATTTTCTTTTTAACTTTTTTTTTTTT
>WEIV01030440.1:13980-24318 GCA_013390005.1 Calyptomena viridis
TTATACTAAAAAAAAAAAAAAAAGAAGTGCTTTTTAAATGCTTGATATCATTTTAGCATGATTTTGTTTTAAAATATTCAATTTCCCCCTCCATTTCTCAGTATTCTACCCTCCCCCTGTACCATGGTTTGCACAGGCATAATATAGGGGACTAATACAAAACAATCAGGTACAGAAAACATGACCTTGACCAGTTTGGAGGAACTGGGATTATTTTGATATAGAGAAAGGTGATAGAGTGTAAACAGAAAAATATAAAAGACTGCAGAGGAAAGGAAGGAAGGAAATAATCTTTTTTCCATGCTCATTTTGGCCATGATAAAAAGTAATGGGCTTAAACCATAGCAGAGAAAATTTAGGTTAACCATTAAGAAAGATTTTATAACAGCACAGCAATGTATGGGGGAAAAAAATTCCTAGGTAAGAAGCATAAAGTCCATTTTTGTACGCTTTTATGAACAGGTTAGACAAACATCTGCCAGAAATTGTTTACATGCAGCTGATACTGCCTTGAACAGGGGAGATGGGAGCAAATGATCTCTAAAAGTCCTTTCCAGCCTTATTTTTTTATGATTCTGTAATCAACTTTGAAAGGAACTTGGCATCACTCCTATTGAAAATAATGGGAGTTTGCAGAGTGTTTTGTAATGGCATTCCAGATTTCCTCCAGTACAAACCAAGGTGGAACTCTGTGCATTTCAGTGGAGGGAAGTGGGACCTCGAGCTTCAGTAGCTGCAAGAAGAGTGGTAATTTATACCTAACTGCATTTGTCACACTCAGTATCTTGCATTGCCAAGCTCTTTAAAAAGCACAAGAAATTTGATGCCTCTTTCAGGCCATTCTTCAGATTCTGTTCTGAATTGAAGCTGATGGGTAGCTGAATATATTCCTTAGGTGGATGAGTAACTGATTTTAATGCTTTGTTTCACATAAATTAGAGCTTTCTCTACTCTAAGTGTTTCCAAGCAAATATTCTTAAATCATCCGAAAACAGTAAATTAAATGATATGTTTTAATTTCAATCTAAGACACCATTTAAAGGTACATGTAACTCTTCTCCCGTATCACTAAAAATCCTCTGACACAGCTCAGGACATGGCTCTCACTGTGCTCCCAACCATGGTTTGTTGTTTTCTAAAAACAACCTCCCATTATTTTCATCCTCTACATATACAAGTGCAAATATAATTTATTCAAAGGTTAATACTTCAGTATTGGTATTTAAAAGCTAATAATTACCATATCCAGAAATTTTAAGAAAATTCCATCTGAAGTTAACATTTATACTTAGATCACTTTGTACTTTATGACCAACATTCCTTTGCTGCTTCTCCAGGAAAAGATGCAGTCCCTTCTTGAATTTAATGAGTTACGCTCTAATAGTTTGTACTGTAACTTGTTATGCTTTTTGCATATTGATACATTTTCAGGTAACCAAAACATCTCTACAAAAAACTTCATTGTGTACTCCCAGCTGAAATGTGATACCAAAGATTCTTTATCTACTTTCCCTCATGATGAACTAATCACTAGTTCTCTACTGTGGACAAAGATTTCTGCATGAGTATATTTGACAGGAATTGCTTACCTGCAGAAGAAGAACAGATCAATCTCTGGGGAAAAAAAAAAAAAAAAAACAACCAAAAGACCCCTCCAAAACCCCAACAAAACCAAAACCAAAAAAGAACCCCATAAAAGCAACACCAAAAAGAAACAACAGCGTATCTTATATATTGAGATACTGATCCGAAGTTTCATCAACAAAGAGTGAAGAAGAGTCCTTATCCTTGACTCAAACTTTTCTGCTGAGGCAATACAGGAATCTGGAAATGATGTTATGCACCAGACCATGCTATGAATTATTGTTTATACTTTTTTCTATTACACTTCTGACAATGAATCTGAGAACATCTCAAACACTTATTCCCGTAACATCCTCACAAAGTAGCATTCCCATTTTACAAACAGCATAGAGAAACAGGACAACAGAGCTAGGGCTGAAATCTACTCTGGGTGCAAATTCCAGCAGGTGCAAGTCCCTGCAAGAAATTTCTTCCTTTTTCATGTGATTAACTCAATCAGCAACCTAAAACTCCCATGCTTACCTCTAGTCAGTGAAACCATTTCACTACAGAGCGAGTTCTGCTGAACCCATTGTTGTGTGAATTTGATCCAAAGGAGTGAGAGGCAGATACAGCTGCAAACACACAGGAAGGGAAAGGGTGGAGGGGCAGCAGATCTGTACGTGGAAGCCTGAAGCAGTTCTGTACTTGGGAAAGTGTTCTGAATGATGCTACCAGGGACAAGTCTAAAAGCCTTGAACTGCAGTCATGGGTATCGTGCACGGGTATCACTGTCAGAGGACCAGGATAAGGAAGGCTACCCTTTGATCACTGCAATCCAAGTACAGAGCCTCACAGGGTTTGCCCTATGTCAAGGCACCAGATATTTTACATCCCACTTACAGTCAGAAGCATTCAAGAGAAGCTGAGGACACAGAGTACTTCATAGAAGATACTTCAGACTGTGTATCACTGAATCGTGAATTATAAGTAATAAATATATATATATATATAAATAGTACAAATTAAGCACAGAATGGGTGAAAAAGTAGATACATTGTCATTCTAAACTTTCCATGATTGTGTCATGTTGAGTCACTCTCAATCCTAAATATAGTTTGCCATTGTAATTTTCTCTGTAATCTTTCACCTACACCCTAGCATGTTTTGAGCATGTTTTGAAGACTCAAGACAACTTTACTGAAATGAAAGACTTCAAGAGACAGGAGGGGTCTTTTTCAGCTACTGTTCAGATTCATACTTCCTGCTTAGCAATTTGGAAAATTCACTTAATGTTTTTCAGACCCAAACATTTTAAGGAAGTAGGTTTATAAAAAGCGATTATTTTAGAAGTGATTCACATTCAGCTAATAGTATTTTGTCTTCCATTTTTCCATATTAACTAATTCTCAGTCATTTTCAAGCTTATATTCTCTGGTATGAAAAATATATGCACTTTAGTGTGTGACTTAACTTTCCAGGTCTAATAGCATTTACAGAACCCCAGCTTCATCTCATTTTATATTTTCTTTGTCCTCATTGTTTTGTATATTTAATTGATTCTTGGATTTTCAGTTTGGAACTTTTTTTTACTACCCTTTTAAAAAGCCTGTTTTCATTTATGAACCTGCTATTCTATATGCCTGACCTTACCATTCTCACTGTTTCTGCAAACCTTTATATTTTCTGTTTTTTGTAAGAAAGCACAGAAAAATCATCTTCCAACTTTTTTTTCTTTTGGTTACTATTATTTTTAACCTAGGCAACTGCAGGCAGGAATAGCCCTGACATCAGAGAAACCTGCCCCTCTAGTTCAAGTAGTACAGAGTGGTGCATCCTGCAGAAATTCCCGAGCAGCTCTGCAGTCAGGCATGGTTCACCAGGCAGTACAAGTTCTGACAGCCCTGTGGGGCTCAAGCTCATTCCAAAACCAGCATTTTGTGGTTTCCACACTGTTCCCCATTTTGTGTCCCACAAACACTTAGTCATCTGGGTGCACCATTTAGCTGTCCTGTGTGTAGGCACAGTGCCATACCTACATGGTAAAGGGACAGTGCAGAGAGGTGCAGAACTCAGTGCCTGGAGCACCTCCTGCCCCTCCTTCTGCACTGACCTGGTGTCTGCATTATTGTTCATATGTTCTCACTCTGCTCTCCTCTGGCTCCCATCTTCATCTGCGCAATAACTTTTTTTCCTTTTTTAAATATGCTATCACAGAGGCACTGTTACCACTCCTGATGGGCTCAGCCTTGGCCAGCGCCAGGTTCATCCTGGAGCCGACTGGCACTGGCTCTGCCAAACATGGGGGCACCTTCCAGCTGCTTCTCAAAGAAGCTGTAACTCCCCTGCTACCAAAACCTGGCTACAGAAACCCAATACAGCAAGACATAGAAGTAGTAGAAGTTGAGAATTTGTCACAGTAAAGGAAGATTTGTCAAAACAAGCAACATCCCTTTTCTAACAACCATGACCCAATTAACACAAATCCAGAGTTCTCAGCTATCTGTGAATATTCTGAGTTAGTATCTTTGCTGGGTCCAAACTAGTTCCTTAAGAAGGACACTTCTAGTGATTTCATTGTTACAGGAGGTGAATCCACAATCAGAAAGGATCTGGGAAATAACTGAGGTTACTGTTGCAAACTCACTATCACTACAAGAAGGAAAGTATCCCATCAAGATGTACTTCCTCAGTTTGCTATTCAGTTTTACTTACAGAAAGTTTTGAACTTTAAACCTTACATCTTTTCCTCTGTACTTATGACAGTAATTGAATATATAGAGCACAGAGAGTTCATTTCCCATCCGTCATCTTAAAAGTGTTTCATACTTACTAATAATATTAGTTTATTTGTGTCCATAAGCTTTAAAGCTAGCCTTCTACAATAGTTGCACAATATTGATTGAAAAGGGTTAGATCAAATGATTCTAGAAATTGAGCAGCTCCAAACTTTTAAGAGCTACATTTAAGCAAGAACTGTCCCTATCATGCTTTTAAACTGCTAACAACAGAAAGCCCTGACATCCTTCTGTCAACATTTTCCTGAACCACAAATTGCTCATGCATTAGAAATTCACTTGAAATGGCATAAAAAGGCTGTGAAGTAAATGTATTCCTGAAGCCTGGGTCTGAAAGCCAGTGTAATTTCAGAAAACACCATACAGGCTAGAAAGACAGCAGATGCAAGGACTGAATTTAACTATAGATGATAACTCAATTTATTTTCTCTGTAGTCTACTAACTCAATAAGTCTTTAGCAGTTTTGTAAATAAACAGATGGATGCCATCAAACGCCACAGAATGATAAATCTGATTGGTCTCTGTATAATTTTGGACAGCTTTATCCCAAAAATAGGCAGTAGAAGCATCTTATCCCAAGAGTGTGATAAAATAAACGTGGAAAGGTAGATTATGGGCAATTGCATTGTCCCAGTAATGAATGAAACTTTCCATGATGCCAGGACTAAGAATCAGGACAGATCTCATCGTAACTCTTTTTAGTCATAGATTGACTTCCGTTGATTGAAGGAAAAAAGGTGCTTTTCAAGGAATTCAAAGTTAGAGAAAGGTGAATTAGGTGATGGGACCCCTGCTAAAAGATTTAAATCATATATAACTTTAACAGGTTTATGATTCTAATTTAGCTGTAAACCATCTGCTACACATACTATGTGTTGACTGAATATAAAACCAGACCACCAGTTTCACATGGGAAGGACACTTGTCATCCAATGTGTCACTTCCACGGGGATTTGTTCACTTTACCTAATTTTGCAGCTCTAACTAGACATCTGTTGAATCCTCAAAGTTTACCAGCACAAGTTATAAAAGATGCCCTGTTAGGTTAAGGTGTACATTCACATGGGCTGAATGCAGACAAGACAGGCCCTATTGCTGCCTATTTTTCTATGTAAGAAACACTGTGTCTTTGTGTTAACATCAAGAGAAGTAGAACAAAATGTTGCTTTATAGCATTATCTGATCATCAATGATTCCATTTGAGTAAAATAAATCATACCAGTGAAAGATTTTTTCCCATGAGATTTCTGTTAAAAACAACGTAAGTATTGTATAACCTCTCACAGCAAAATTCTCAAGTGAGAAATTCACGTTTGTTAGTAGCCTTTATCATTTTCTTATTTCTTTTTCTTTCTTTTGTTGACATCTGTATCATTCATGTCAAAAGAAGAAAAACTCACTACGATTTCTTTCAACTAGGAAAGCTTAGCCTTGCAAAGTACCTAAGGGTCTGCCTGGGAGACAATCAAATTTAAAGACTCAAGTTTACAGAACATTTTCTTCTTCCTATTTCTGTATTAATTTTGTACATCCTATCAGTTTTGCTCTGACTTTCCAAACCTTAATAATCCTCTGACTTCTTTATCACAGAGTAGGCAAAAGCAAAAAACAAACAAACCAAACCTACATCCAGTAATACAAGTATAGGATTTCACAGCCTAGAAAAGAAGATGAGACCGAGTTCTGTAAACTACCACTTTGATTAAAGGACGTGATTGTGGTGAGGATATTAGATCTGTGAGTAGAAAGAGCCAAAAATATAAAGGGACAGCAGTTCCCCACCCATTCACATGGAGCCCATTGAGGGATCCTAAGGCTGTAAGGGAGTACAAGGTCCTGGCTACCATAAATCCTGCCCAGAACCTCCAAGGGACAAATCACTGTTAGAAATCTGTCCCTTTCTCCATCAACAGCAAAGCACATTCTGCAAGGTTGCCACTGACCTGAAATACATTCACCCAGAAAAATTCTTGACTCCTCCCTGACTTCCAACAAATCCATTATAACTATGCTACACGGAAGCCAAAGGATTTCTAAAAAAAAGGCTGTGCACATTTTTAAATTCAGAAAGCCTACGAAAATGGCTAAAAAGCATCATAAAAAAAAGGAGGCTGTGTTTTAGAGGCAAAGAAATCTAGGAGCCAAGTAAGTAAGAATTTTTGAAAGTCAAGATGAGTTAGACTTTGCAAAAGTTTAGTAAAACAAGCATCTAAAGATTTTCACTGTATATAACTGAGACACTAGAAGAGAAAAGAGTAATTATGTAGAAAGAATGAAGCAGAGATCAAGTATTTTCTAGATATTGTCCCAGGAGTGAATTATTTGATGGTTTTCAAGGAGGGAGATAGTGTTTATCAAAGACGGTACCATCAATATGGATAATGGAATGAGGATATGGAAACAGAAGAAACAGAAATTTTATGCAATGACATTAGGGTAATCACAACACTAATTCTGTAAGAATACAAAAAAACAAGGGCTGGTAACAAGGAAATTTAATAATCTGTCATGTCAAATACATACAAATTGAGAACAGTAACTGCTGTTTATTTCAAACGAAATATTGTCTAGATTCAAGGATAAAAATATCTAGTTATTTACTGATCTATTAATCAGAATCAGCTATGTGATACTTTACATGAAAGAATAATTAAAGGCAGGTAAAAGGAAGGTAAAAATGCACCATTTCATGGAAGATTGTGCCAGAACCACCTGATAGTTTTCCACAATAAATTAACTAATTTTCTGGGTAAGAACATACAGAATATTTTCTAGACTTCTCAAATCTTACACTGTGAAAAATTATCAAGAGATAAACTATCAAAAGATGAGAGTTTAGTAGATGAGTTATGGAGAGTGGATAACGTCATGAAGGATAGAAAATAGAGTAGTTCTAAAGAGAAAGAGGGCTGCTGAAGGTACAGCATGGAAACAAGAATTAATGTTTTTACCAGTCATTTTTGTTTTCATTAAAGAGCTTGGTATTAAAGGAGGAGTAAGCTACTGACATTCAATTATGAAAAACATTGCAATGTATCATCAATACAGGGAAGGTGTAGAATACAATCCAGAAAGAGACACGTGATCTCAAGAACTTGAGAAATATACATGTATTCAGATTCAATAGCAAAATTCAAAGCCATGTATTTTGGGAAGAAACAGAAACTTAAACTCTAAAATTTTACAGTTTGAGGAAGAAAATAAGGGCAGAGATGTATGATGTTGGCCACAGAAATACCAAGTTGAAAGGGGAGGAAATCGTTTCAAAAAAGTAAATGTTAAAAGGAACAAAATGTTAATGCCATTGGGCAATGCCAGATGGGACTTCACATGGCACTCTGAGTGCAACCTGGTCATGCAAGGTAAAAAGCAATGAACTGAAGCTGAAACTGGGGCAGTGCTACAAAGGTGTTCAGAAGACTGAAGAATATGTTTAAAGCAGGCCTCATCTGCCTTGGCAAAATGAAAAAAAAGAAGAGATACAATTACTGTGCTAAAACATTGTGGGTGATAGATGAAAATAGCATAATCCCCAAATATTCAGCAGATGGTGAGCAGGCAGGCATGGTTGAAAGATGTTCCTTTCCAGGTTAGAGCCTTTGATTTGAAGGTTTGGGTTCTAGTGTGTCTGTTCTTGGCCTGAAGTTTAGGGTCATGAGCATTCATCATTGCTTCTCTATTCCCTGTGACAATACAGGAGAGGAAATCACCAAATTGTCATGCAGATGCTACCTGAAAATAGCTCAAACAACCTTCACAAACAATGGAAGAGATGGGCATAATTGTATTTACACTTCACAGTGTTCAGAATTTTAGACCCTCTTCAGACATTTTTTTCAGTTCCCTTTGTGCAACTAAAGCTGCAAAAACTCCCCCTCCTACCCCCCCCTCCAAAAAAAAGTCTCTTTAAAATTCTGGAAAAACAGCAACACAATGAATAACTAGTCGTCAAAGAAATGTTCACAGTAATTAAGAGTTTTTATTAATATGTCTCATTTTATTGAGTTCCTCTAGGGAAGGAAATCCAGGGATAGTTGTAAAACAACCACGTCTACCTCCACTATTCTCCTGCTCTCTTTTTTTCCTTTTGTTTTTTTCTTTTTTAGTCAATAGCTCCACAGTATATAGTTTCTACTGCCCATTCAATAAGTTACTTTTGCCATGATGTGTGGAAGACACATTGCTAACATTATACTGCATGTTCTTCATATTAAAGAGTCGATGTCCGTTTCAAACAAATTCTTCAGAATTTAAAGGAATCAAGGTTCTATGGCTAGACTAATGTAAAAACTAATTCTTTACAGAACCACCTAAAATTCTGCCAAAGACCAGACAAATTAACACCTACCTCATTCTTCATTATTTCCAACGCTTCCTGTGCTAAGAACCACAGTGCTTTTTAGATAGACTTTACCCAGCAGGCTGCAAAAGTAATTGCTTTGGGTTTGGGCTAGAGAAGGGGTGGTGCTGACTACTAGGTTTTATTATCTACTTTGTTTTTGCAATTGCCATAAATATTTTTTAAGTAATCATCGGCACCATCTGCCACTTACCACTGTGCTCTTTTCACAGTGTCAATACTATAAACACAGTCTGCTCCCTCAGCTGATGCAGTGCAGAAGGATGGAATTAAGCAGAAAATAGTCACTCCAAAAATAGGTCTCACTACTTAAAGGAAAGCAACTCCTTCAGTAAAACAATCCTCAGAATAGATGATTTCAGTTTAGACCAAGTCTGAGAGCTATTTTGTTGACTGAAAAGAACTCCAGATTTTACATCTTTTGAGACGATGGTAATCGACAAACCAGTCTCTCAGTGTCAATAAATTGAAGTTACTGCTTAATATACTAATTATAAGTTTAGCTTTAATTACAGTCATTAAAACTGTTACAAAGACCATTTTGATTTTCTCACACAATGTTAATTTTTCTTTTCTTTTTTGGGGGGCATTTAACTGACAGTATGTTTGTAACTAATATGGAGTATCTCTCAATACAACTACCAAAATTACATTTCTATACAAAAGGTTCTAGTCACGCCTTAGGTTAGAGAGAAAGATTAAACTCAGTCTTAACAGTCTAAACAGTAAAGTCAAAAATTTCTGTTCTTCACTGAGTATTTTTAAATAACCCACCTTATCTGTAGAGCTGTCAAATATGATTGTGCACCTTTGCATAATAAATAAAATGCCTGACTCACCCCTGTATTTTAACACAAGTTCTAGACATCCACTGTTTTTGTGTAATACATAGTTTGACTTATTGCCAGTTGCATGTTGGCACTTCAGAGAAAATTAACAGAATTGATTTTTTTTTTCAATATTTCAATTTCAGAAATCTTGCTATTCATGATGGTGAGGGGGAAGGTGGAGGGATTGTGTCCCTTCTTGGGGTGTTATAGAGTTAGTTTTGCTCAGTTTTTTAATGGTTACATGTCATTTTATTCTACCTAAACAGTATTTAGATTATAAATATGAAATTTACTTCTTTGATGAATCAATAAAAACTTCCATCAATAAAACAGCAAATATTGAAAATAAGACATTAGTCTGTCTCCAAAAGTACAAAGAAGGAGAGACAATACTCAATCTAGAGGCAGACTGGTACAGATCAAAGAACAGAATGATGCACAAAAATATGTTTGCTTAAATAAAAAGGATGTCCCAACTTTGTAGAGACTGATAAGCCAGCTGGAAAAAAAAAACCAAACCAGCATGCAGAACTAGCTTTGGCCTTATCAAGACTTATATCACTTTGCAGAGTTCCTTTTTCTCTTTGCAACATCACTTTTAGGTTTCTTTTTTATATGTTTAGGAGTCTAAATAACATACCAGTTACGAATATCTTCCCATTTCTACACCTACTCCCCCTTTTCTTCTTCTAACGTTCAGTATTCATGGATTTTCTTCACTAAAGCCTGCTATGTATATGAATAATTAGAAGCACCACTTCTAAATGCAGTAACAAGAGAAATAAA
>WEIV01030440.1:43772-59258 GCA_013390005.1 Calyptomena viridis
TCAGAACGTCTTCACGGAATTTATATGCCTGTGACATTGGTTGTGCTTTCTTCATGGAGAAGAAGTTATAGATAGTTTGGCCTAATCTGGCCAAAACATAGCAAATCCTCTGGATAGGGGCCCTGGAGGGATTAAAACAGCTAGCAAGAAATCCAAATTCCATTTAAAGCCACATTGACTGTGTAGTTGTCACTTAGTAGCTGTGACTTAGCTTTTCTAAGGGTTTTTGTTTGGCTGGTTTTTTTTTTAAATTTCTTAGCTTTTTCTTGCTGTATTTGATGTAGAGAGGACACATCATGTAAAAAAAAATAAATATGCAATTGCACACATATGCAGATAGACTATATACGCAAAAAAACAGGTCATTATTTATAAATGTGCTATTAGAAATCTCTGGAATATTATGTTGGAGCAAAAATTTAAGTACAATTAAAGCTACGTCAAAGACCTTGAAAGAGAAATCTTCTTGAAAACCTCCTCAGTCCCAGACAGAGCAATTTCTCATAATTCCCCAAATGTCTATTGAAATGAGTTTCACTAAAAGGTTCTAGAACCATCAATATATTTAAGGATTTAATAGATGTCTTTTAGTTCTCTTTGATCATAAATTGCCGGAATGGTTTCTACTCTCTCCAGTTCCCTTGTCCCTGATTTTTCTGCTGTGACATTTCTGGATGACTTCCAGTTCTGATTGTTGTAAAGTCCTTGTTTTTGCAGAATCACCTAGTGTAGAAATTTGCAATTCCAAACACTATCTTTTTTGGTCTGTTTATCAGCTAACACTCTTTACTCAAGCAATCTTTGCCCTTCACATTCCAATTGGTTTTGTCCTTATTCAAACTTCTTTGAATTTACCATAAGTAATGTAACTTAAAACATAGATGAATATTTTTCTTAATTTAAGGAAAAAACTATCTTTGTGTAATCTTCAGTTATGGGAAGCATCTGAACACACACATAAGGACATTTGGATCATTAATATTTCAGCCATTTATCTTTGTGTTATTGAGGTTTATTTTTACATTTATATATTTAAAACATTTTTTTATGTTCACATTAAAGGCCCCTTTGTACAGTCATAATTTTGCTGCAGTTTGCCTGGTTTTGGTCATTAGAATTTCCTAATTTTCAGTGAATTGCTGAGCAAGCTCAAGATTTTAATTAGATATATCATTTTATTTTTTCTTGTAAGAGCTTCTTATTAAAGGCTACTCATGTAGATGATATAGATGTTAATCAATTTGCATCTGTCCTTCTAAAAGATTCAGTTAGGTCCCTAATTAACCATCTGTAAACAAAGCCTTGTTCAATAACAGGGCTCAGACATTTGTTGTGAGGTAGCAAAAGCTGGTAAGAGCCTCACGCTACCACTCTGCTCTGCTGTAAATATTTGACTTGTCTCAAGATACAGAAAGTAATTAGAAAAAGACAAGTGACTCCCAGTCTAGATTGTGGATCACTGGACTCTTTCTAATTGAGTCATTGTTAGTACAGGAAGGCTTTAAAAATTGCAGGTGTCTGTTGCTTCCATGAGGTGTCAGGTGCTTTAGCAATACTAAGAATTGTGTATTCCACAGCTTTAAGAAGCAAGGATAACAAAGACCTTACATTACTATGATGAAAGTAATAGAGGGTCATCCTTTAAAACCAAAATTATTTACTCAGATAAAAAAAAGATTTCTTTTTTTACCCCAAAAGAAAGGCACATTATTCTGGGCATTTGCAAAGTTCCTGGTCTTTCAGAACACTGATGGTCACCTGCTAGAAAATTCTTTCATTTTGATTTCATTTTGATTTTTAATTAGTGAGTTTATTAGTTTCCATTCTACCCGATTCTATGCTGTAGCACTTTGTACAATCTGCAGTGATCACAAGAGTTTCTCAACAGCTTCAAGAAGAGTAACTAACCTCCCTAATAAATCTGGTCTCTCATCCCCTCCTGGGGAGCATGCTAATGCCATAAGGGTATCATGGCATTTTAAACTTAAGGCACTCTATATTTATATATATCCCATTCCCAGCATGCTGTTACAGACCACACATGCTGAGACTTGTTGCACATCCTCTAGCTCTTTCCTTATGGGCTGCTCACAGCCATGACAGAGACAGACACTGTTATTGTCCATGCTTAGGAGCAATTTCTAGCACAAAAGGAAACCATCTTCTCTGTTCTTACAAGCAGATAACTTACTGACGTGTGTCAGTAGGCATTATTCATTTTTACCACACAGAAGCAGATCAAGGGTGCCACTCAATCACAAGGAAGGGATTACAGCTACTCCGAGGCATTTCCAGTTCTGCCATCAGAACTATTGCTCATCCTTCCCTCTTCTGTCCAGTACCTTCACATAACTATCAAAAATTACATGTATTACTTACATTCCTGTTAATCCACTCCTAAAAATATTTTGTGTGATGACCACAAATGCTGGACCATTTGCACAAAATACATGTGTGGAAGTGACTGCTTTTCCACAGCATGTCATGTAAGCAGGAAGCATGACAGAATCCACATAACTTGGCACATAGGATTTTAGAGGAAGATACTTAATGTGATATAGTACTAATTCGGTGATACTATTTTATGCTTTCCACCAGTATTTCAGCAAGAGATCATTGTGACTCTTCTGTTCAAAACACTTTATTTTGTCTTTAATTCTTCAATTGTTAGAACTGTTTTGTGGACAGCACTTATATGTAATTAGATCCCTACTATACAGTCTTCAGGAGCTGAGCAGGATCATTAAGAGTTGAAAAGAAAATAAAGACACAAAATAAAGTTGTTAATCACCAAAGGTTGAAAAAAAAATCTATAAAGGGACAAAGCAGGTTCACGAATCAGAGATTTAACCTTTTCTGCAGTTCTACTTTTCTCTGACTCAGTCATCTCCCTCCAGATCCAGTTTTGTTAGAGCACATCCATTTCATATTGATTGCAACAGATTGTATAACGAGACATCTTGTGTTTGCAATTTTCCAGATTTTGCTGAAAGTAAACTCATCAAATAGCCTAAAAACTTGTTACCAGAGTTCTTCTATGTGGCATCTATCACTGTCTTTCCTTCCCATTACCATGTACATGCAAATGATTAAATTAACGTTCTCCTGTATCCCACACAGACCATTATCACAGCTGTTGTGTCAGATGTAATACATTGCACACCTCTATTCACCTGTTCCATACTTAAAAGACAAAAAACCCAACTCTTTGGGAGACATAGTCTGATTTTAAAAACATCTAAATACATTTTGTAGCAGTTTATCCCAACTCTAAATGCCAAGGCACTTTTCTGTTCTCAAGATTTGGAATTTACCCAACAGTTCATGGTACATACACTTGGTATTTCATTGAGCATCAATGAACACTTCTAGGCCTGATATCTAATGATCGTAGGAGTTGTCATATTAAAGGGTTGGAAAACATAAATTGGGAGGTTCACAGCATTCCACTGAGATACACAGCACCTGCTTTGGCTCTTCAGACTGATACAAATTAAGGAATTAGGTTTAGAATCTAAGAATACAAGAACTAAGCCCATACCACAGTTTTTAATTTCTATTTTTTCTGCTGTGAAACATGTGGCATATGCATAATGTATGGCAATGTGATTTACAGAGCTTTTATTGATGGTTGTTTGGTGTGATCTATAACTCATATATTGCTCATTTATGAGTAATGCAGTCCTCCCAAACTGTTGCTCACATACACATAAAAGATGAAAACATTCAATGAATATCACTTTAGGAAGGCCACATTATTCCTGAATGTCACTGCTTATGCAAGTCATGCTGAAGAAAGCAAAACACTAACTGACATCACAAAATTATGCACTCTAAGTACATTACACATTTTAGAACAAGAAGTAATACAGAAATGTGAAATTTTTCCTCTCAGACAAGTTTTTTTTCTTTTTTTTTTTTTTCTTTAATCTTTGGACCTAAAGCCAGTGGCTTAGTTTCTGTTAATTCCACTGCATAATGACAGACTGGGTAAGGTTAGAAGGGAACACAGTGGGTCATCTGGTTCAACCTCCCTGCTCAAGAAGGGTCATCCTAGAGCACATGGCACAGGATTATGCTGAAAAATAGAAAACTATAAAATTCTCAGAGCTTCTCTTTCATCTAAGAGGAACCATTTTTACTGTCTGGGTTGCATTTGATAAATAAGAGGGATTTTTTTAATAGCACGTCCTTTTTTTGATGGTATCAAGGTTCTAAACCTTCCAGTGTGCACAGGCATCTGAAGCCTTCCCCATCAACACCTCTGCAGAACGTAATGATTAGGGAAAGATTTTTACATGCTCAGGTTTTCTGAATTTTGAAGAATTAAGACTAAAAGATTATGACGTTTTGTCTATAATTGGTCACTACAATTTCTCTAACAATTCCAAAATTTTAAAGAACTGTATCACGTGGCCCAAAAATTTTGGAGGAAGAGGTTTTTTTTCCACTAGTCCAGATTAAATGCAGAACACAGAAATTACAGAATAGATGTAAAAAAATACAGTTAGCTCTTAAGTATTAAACAATATTAAACCAACACCTTCCAAGACAAAGACAAAAATGATGCAATATCACTTTTCTTTCAATGCTTAGGTGTGGCATGAAATAAAGATAGTACTTTAATATCATTTACAAATATATTAGCCATTATAATATCATTTGTTTCAGTCACTCATTACTAATACCTAAATACAAAGTAAAATTCAACAACTCTGTTGACAGCATGATAAATTACAAGAAACCAAATGAGTAAAACATACTACACTTGCCATCACATAACCAGGGAGATTGTAAAAATAACAGAAATCTTTAATTAACTCAGGAAATTAAAAGGTGACTTTAACAAAGAAGCTTAATAACAAGACACACTCAGATGAACTCACAAGCACATGTTAATCAAGAACAAGGAATAACTTCAAGTACATGACTAGATGCTTATACACAGCTTAAATTAAACAAAAATGTTTTAAACTGGTATCCCCAGACATGATGAATCTATGATATTAAAGGCTATAAACACAGGCACTGACTAGAGGTGTCTAATTGCCAAAAAATGGGAAGCAGGGATGATTCCTTAATGAGCACAAGTTAAATGACAAACTGCATTGAGACTCATTCTGAGGTTTACCCCACAGAGCTTATTGTCCTGTGCCTACATGTAGATAATAAAAATTCTTATGTAGGTGGGGGTTTTCAGACAAGAAATGCACTAGCATTCAATTAACTACTGCAGCAAACATGAGATTAGTATGTTCCTAAATTTTATTTCTGATAGCTGTCTAACTATGTCTCCTTTGGTTTCAACGACCATTTTTACTGAATGTGCACTATAAACACAGACAATAAATAGTATTTGTGGAAAACTCACTGTACACATTCAGTAGGTGTTTATGTAGGAACAGAAGTATGATTCTTTCCTATTCAAATATATCAATATTTGGAATAAAAGTGGGTCATGTAACATTTAATTTGAGAAAACAGAAAATTTTACAGTATTTGAGGTGTTCAAACACATGGCATTGCTGCTTCAGTGATATTCTTAGTGGCTAACAATTAAAAACAAGGTATTTCAGTTAAGAGTCCTTAAAATTAATTAAATGACTTTACAAAACCTCCCTATAAATAAGTTACAGCCTCCTGAAACTAGAGCATTTAAAACACAGATTGAAAATACAAGTATCCTGAATTTAATGGCTAAAATTGTGGCTGAGTTATTCATTAAATAGCACCAAACATTAGTATTGTCCTTCCTCATCCATGTGGAAAATGTTTGGAAATGTTCAGTCTCTCTAGTTTTAACACAGCTTTCAGGAAACAGCCACAGGCTTCAGCAGTTTACACTTCCATGGTAGAATTTCAGTTCCAAACAAAGGTAACTTGTCTGGCCCAAGCCTTACAAAATTGTTATCAGCTGGAGCATTCCAGATGCTGCTTAATGCAAAGCCAATAGAAATAATAGAGTTTATATTGAAAAAAATGAATTATATTTGAAATACATCTGAACGTCATCCATGCATGGGGCTTCGATGGTGATAAATTAAGTGAATTTTAATATTAAAATACTCTTTTAATGAACATTTAGAAATGATTTCTTGGCTTTCTTAATCTCAGTTCTTATTCATCTTAAAAATTCTGCTTCCTAAAAAATGTGTTGCGTGAGTTACAGAATTAAACACTCAATTTATAAACAATGTTTTTTAACTCATTCAAATGATTTTGGTAATGTACACTGGTATCACATTTATTCTCAGCAGCCATGCCTCTCCCATCCCCCCAGTTTATTCATTTCCTAAAGGAAATTGCAAGTTAATAGAAAAAGCAGCACTGGAACTGCCTCACATCCTATAGTTATTAATTAAGTAAAGTCTGGTTCAGTAACTCTGGATACTAAAAATACAGAGTTAAACAAAGCCCAGTGCTTTTTGAAATGAAGTTTCAACTTTGTCAGTCATTCTACAAAATTTATGCATTAAGGTCTATATCCTTCCTTTAAGAAATTTTTCACAAAATCTTGGAGTAAAAAAAATCAAATCCAGCTCTTGGCCATTTCTTTTGAAAGAGTCATGTATGAAGCACAACACTGAACCATCCAAGTAAATTATGTTATTGTCTTGTGAGAGCCACTATCTATATAATTTGTCTTTACTTCTATATGCAGATTATTACCCTGCAATTAATAAAACAAGAAGGTGCACTACTGATTTCATTGACAATATATAATAGTTGATAAAGCTTAAAATTCACTAATATGAGAAACTTTTAAGTGTTCCTGATACATGAAGTTCTTACAGGATAATTTATAGTTGCATTTGGTATTGAATGTTAAGTCAGTAGGTAGCATGCTGGGAAAAATACACATAAACTCAGGTTATAACAAGTCTATTCCTTTATAGTGAACCATTTCTTAAAAGTGAACAGGTTATTATTAAAGTAGTATTTTGGAACTGAGGACAATAATGGGTTCAACAAGTATGTCAAATATCTTTTGAATTCAGAATGGAATTAAATATATAAAAAACTTATTGCAAGTTTAAAGGCCAGAAAGAACTGATGCTATAAATGCAAGAGGAAGTACGAAATATTGGTGAATTTCATCCATGAATATGTACCCTACAGAGAATACTTGAAAATGAAAAAAAAATCAGTTTTTAGCTTATGAAGAAATTGAGTCCACTCTTCCCTCAGGCAAATTAATGGATGGGAGCCTCTAACTGCAAAGCAGTGCCAAGGAAAGAGAAATGCCACAAACCCCAGGATTTTATGACAGATTAAATGAAATTGCTTATTATAGATGGACTGGCATTCACCTTTGATTAAGTAGTAAATTAAGATTGTTTTGCTCTCACATCTGCTTTTTATTCTCTAAACAAAATATTTGTGTCACGAGAGGAGTTTGCTGTGTTTGTTCAAAGTTAAACAGTAAGTGATGTTTGCTGTAACTTGTCTTCAGAGGATGAACTGTGCCCTCCTAATCACAGCTTACACCTTGGGAAGGGGGAAGGTGAGAGATGCTTATAGAGAAAGGATTCCTCAGGGGAACAAAGAGGAACAGAATTCCTGGCAAGGGACTGCAAGGCAGATGGGAGGCAAACCACCAAAGGCACAGACACATCCTGGGTAGCACTGGCATTTCTCCTCTCCAAAAAGAGCTGCCAGCTTGTGTTCCCCACCTTCAGCTGGAGGGCTCTGGGGGCTTTGTGTACCAAGTAAGCAGAGCCCTGTCCCCAGCCCTGTCTCTAGCTATTAGCACCTCCATCTGCCAAGTTCTCTAACAGCAAAGCCTCTGTGCTTTGCCAGGTGAACTCCTGTGGAAACACAGCCCTGTGCTGCCAGCCCTCCAGGCAGCAACACACATCGCACTGACCGAGTGACACCACACCAGGGTTTGTAGCAAGAAGAAAAAAAGAAAAGGGGGAATTCATGATTGCTCATAACAATAAAGCACAGAAATTACAGAATAGCCAGCGTCAGAGTTTTGGTAACCATCACCTTAAATGAAAAAAAGAACCCAAAGAAAAAAAAAAAACACATAAATCCCAACAATCTCTAAACCATTAAATACAAACCCAAAGGAACAAAAAAGTATGGTATTATTAGCAAGTTTTCTTGTAGAGGTTTACAACCTATTCCATCAACTAGGTTACATATAGTACAAGTGAGTTTAAGAAAAGGGATGAGTACTGAAGGACTGCTTTTCAGATTTGCTGTTGCTTTTCTTGTATTAGGAGATTTAGCCCCTCTTTCTCCTTCCCCTCAAACAGATGCAAACAAACATGTTGTGTATCAGTAAATCTTATATTAATTTATATTGCCACCTATGGTTAGAGTACACAGCAATTATAAGGCTTTTAGTTTGCTTTCTTCCATGGAACAGCTTTTATGAGCAGCAGATACACTGAATCCCTCAAATAGTACGGAAGTAAGGCCATTAACCCAAATTAATTTCAATTTTTTTCACTCTTTACAGACACTTCAGCTTTACTGCACTTGAGCTCCAGTTCCCTTCTTCTCTGCCAAACATACTCGGGCCTTAAGGGCCTTTGGAAACTTTTTAAAATCTTTTTAATGACAGTGTTGAAATTCTAGTTTGAAGGCTAAAGGATATATCCCTGTCTGCAGCATGTGCTATGCCACCCCGTATCTGCTGGTAAATTACCGTAAATTATTTCATACAGAAGAAAACATAGAATTAAGATACCAGTTTTAAAGCACAGTATCTCCTGTATAATTCCATGTGGACTAACTGCTCAGCTCCTGGGCTGGGAATTGGTGTTACCTTTCTCATCTCTCTATCAGAGCACACTGCCCTGCTGGATTTCCCAGCACAACTATTCATGTAGTCACATCCCGAAAGCTGGACCGCTGCAATGATCTACCTTAAAAATAACCCAGAAAAATAACAGCTAATTCATTTCACAGAGTTATTGTTCAAGCAGTTTGGGGAGCACAAGTAAAAGTGTACAGGTGGAAATGATGGAGGTCTGATGCAGAGGACTGAAAATATTGTAAGCCAGTAGTGCCACTACCTAGGTGAGAACATCAAACTACACATTCCTTAGCTAGCCTGCCTCTTTGCTCACAGGAGCTAGTTTCTCTCAAACTTACCATTTATGTTGTTATACTAATCAAACTTAGTCTAATTGTTTACAATTTGTATTTACCTGGAAGAGTATCATTTCTTTTTTCAGAATTCGAGAGACTTATTTGCCTGAAGGCTGGCCTGTTTTTTATTTCAGAAATACATTGGTTAGTTTAATAAAATATATGGCTTTTCTGGGAAATCTTTCTTTTCCTACAGAGTATGTGATTAACAGGCTGGTGAGTTAAATTTTATGTAAGCAGGATATATATCTCCAACCCCTTAACCATCTTGTCTCAGTTTTCTCTGGAAGACTAGGTCTGTTGCAGGAAAAATGACCACTGCTTCCCTCCCAGGGAGAGGCTTTCTAATAAATCAGTTCTTTATCTTCCTTGATTTAAAAACCCCCTCAACTTTACCAATGAAGAAAACCAGAATACAAAAGCAACTCCTCTCACTCCTTGCTCATAGCAAGGTAAAAGCACTCTGTGCTTCCAGAGCTCTGTGGCATTGCTCACTTTTCTGCAATTAAAAGCTGGTTCCCAGGTACTGCTGTTTTGGCAGACATTGCATAATGCTGACACATTTAAATATGGAAATAAATTAGGCACAGACTGCCATAATAACCTTCAGTTATGAGTGACACAATAACTGAAAGTTTTTATTGGCCTGGGACTTGCCAGAACAGAAAATGCAAAAATTAAAATATATCACTTTCCATGAGGTTTCTGAAATCATAAAATCTTCTCAGTGTATTAAAGGAAAAGGAAGGTGGTACAATAAATTAATTCATATAGATATGATAAAAAATTACTTCAAATAGCTGCTTATGTGCTTGAGTTACTGACTGTTTCTGTGCTAAAAGACTAATTAAAGGTAGATAGAGAGAAGATAGTACTGACATTTTGCATTCCCAGCAAAGTCACTTCTAAAAATTATTACTATCATCCAGGTAAGATGCACTGCTTAATGCTTTTCTGGCCAGTTTGTTCACATTTTTGTTATTTAATGACAATATGTAACCCAGTATTATTTAACTCTTTCCTTCAGACATTATATTATATGCCACTGAAAATTACCATAAATTTCACCTGTAAGAGGATTAAAATCAAAGCAGCTCTATCCAAATTAATTTAGGTAAGTACACTAGATAAATAAATCAGCACCCTTCAGCTCTCAGAAAGCACTTCAAGCAATTTCAAGTCATTAAAAATACTTTTAGTTCCAACATTTTGGCTCTTAGAACAGTCTTAATGGTTATATGACAGTATGTTCTACTACTGGCAGTATGACTTTTATTACATGCCCTGATCTATTTGATGATCATGGCAGCTTTTTAGAGAACTACAAAGAAAAGCTGAAATAATGAATTATTTTTCAGACAAGACTAATAAAACTGTTAATCAAAAATACCATAAATGTCAGACACTCTCATAAATTCCACATTTTATATATTCCTCCTTCTAAACATTCAACCAACAGAAGAAAAATCCTAAAAGGGGAGGAAAAAAAAGGTAGTGCAAGAAAAGAAAGAGAACAAAAGCACTCCATCTGCACTTACAAAATCCCACCTCTCCATATATTTCATCTCCCTTACTGATTTATGAACTAGTATTATTGTCCTATGACTTAATTTCTGACATCTTATAAACATCTCATATAGATTAATATGATTGTATTTGATTTCTGGTTAGATTATAAGGTATTCCCACATGACAAGATACAGTCAATTATTTCCCCCTTATGCCACTATTATGAAATATTAGTAGGTTTTAATATACTTCTATCAGAGTAAGAATCACTCCCCAACCCATTTTCCAGTGACTTGCACATCACCAATATTGAGACAACAAATAGAGCTTCAAAGTACTACTTGAAATGTATCTACCCAATTTATAATAACAATTTTGCTACTTTTTGGTGACATTTATCAAGACTAAATGCCATTTGACCCTCTTGCCATCCACTTTTCAATCCTCTTTGAAAAGAAATTCTCACTGGTAATTGAGGAGAATATAACTAGATACAACATTGTGGATTTGTTAGCAAGAATTCATTTTGCATTTTTATGAGGTTCCAAGAATATTATGTTGGAAAGTAAAATTATAGAGCTGTCAGTTATGTCTGTTGGATCGTGTACTTATGCTGGTACGATGCTATGAAGTTTCAGTAATCTTTTGTGGGTTTCCATAGAGCTGTGCAGATGCTTTGTTCTACCTATAGTGCAAATACCTGCTAATTTGCTTCACTTTCTAACAGAAAGCACTGAATTAAATTAAAAAAAAAAATAAAAAAATAACACTTAAATGCATAATGCTGAGGCAAAAAGATGGAGGTTTGTAACAGAAATAAGAGAGGCTCCCAGATCCCTTGACAACGGTGGTGCAATAGGTGGCCATTTTCAGCCACCATATGTATTTTGCTTTACCATCCACATACACACAACAACTACTGCTGGCAACACCTACAAAAATAACTTTCCATTGAGCACTGGCTACTGTTCTTTCACAGTACAGTCTCATGTGAACACAGAATGAATATAGACAAATATTTTACACCTTAGGGAGATTCCACAGAACTATTCCATAACCTTCATGCCCATAACCTCCACACCCAGAGGAGAGTACAGTTACTTAAAATACATGATTCTTGGTTTGAAAAGTGAAATCTATACAAAGTTCCATGGAATACTTTTAGGAGTACCAATGTGACCCTTCTGAGAGTGCTGTTCTAATAAAAGAGCATGAAAAATACACAGTCCCTCTGTTTGAAAACTGGTAAGGGATGCTTCTCTACAGTTCCCTGTTTTATGGAATGACCAATGTCAGAAATTGTCACCATATGCTTGATGTTCCATCAAACACCCAACCCAGCTCATTTTATATACTTATACTTTATTTCAAAATCTGTTATTCCTTTCCTATTTATTTCCCACTACTGATATAACAAACTACATAAATTTTACTCGTAAATTTTGTAATAACACAGAAAAAATAATATTTCATTCTTCCCTCCAGTCTTTTTCATCAAAATAGGCTTAATCTTTAAAATAGTGACTCTGCTAAGGATAATTTTTAGCTAGTCTTTTTGGAAAGAAACATCTATTGAATTTCACTTTTTTCCATATTTTGTTGAAACATCACTATGGAAGAATAAAAGAATTTCACTTTTTTCCATATTTTGTTGAAACATCACTATGGAAGAATAAGGTGTGAAGTTTCAGGGAATACTTTCATTTGAATACTGCATTTCTTTCTTAAATCAGAGAAATCTGTACTCATCACCTGAACAATCGCATCCATATTTTATTAAGATTTGATGGATTTAGAGTGGCCCAATCAACACATTAGGAGAAATTCATACACGAAAAGGCAATTCCAAACAAAACTGTGTATTGTTTCACTGCAATCTTTAGCACGATGTTGTTCCCAGTGTAGGAAGAGCTGTGACTAATCAGAAAAGCAGCTTGGTTTCCTAAATTGATGCCTGGGCTCTACTCAGCTGAGGGATGAAAAGCCGTACTTTTGGATGGCATAACCCACGTTTACAGGGACTTTTCAACCCAAACTTCACCCTCTGTATCTGCTACAGCAGCAATTCCAATGGGATATGATCCTTTCAAGCTGAGATGTATTTCACTACATTGTAATTAACCTGATCACTATCGAGCCACACACATCTGTTAACATGAGACACCAAAAAACCCCACATTTCTATCGTCATCTGCATAAAATGCCATGACACTGTCTAAACATGGCATGCTGTCAGAGATTTGAAATGTCACAGGAAGATGGTGAATCAGACTGTCTGACTAAAAGAGAGTGACACGAGTTAAGGAAAGGAGATTAATGAATGAACATTGCAAAGTTACTGAATTACGTTTAGATTATCTGATAGAACCCTGCATTTAAGTTTGAATAATAGAGTACAAATAGATAATGGACACACATACTGATTGCAGCGTTAGCCCAAAGAGCAAAACAAACACTTAAACCCATAAATCATTGGCAAGATGCAATGGTGACCCAATTACTGGCTATCAAAATTCAGTTTCAACTTTCAGTGGCATAAGCAAATTAAGGTGTTTTTTGGGTTTTTTTGGTCGGTGTCAAACTTGGAGGAGGAGCACAAAAAGAAGTGTGTTATAATATTATTTGTAGTTTGGTATGAACTTTTTCAAAAAGCACTGAAGGCAAGAACGGGGTAGACTTTTACACCAATTTCACTGATCTTAGAAGAAAAATAAGGTGGTAATGGTATCATAAGGATATTAATAATCACTCCAAATTTCAGGAGGTGCCAGTCAAGAATTAAAAGAACCTATCAAAAACACTTTGTAACTTTAAATATGGAGCACTTTTATAGATGGAAGCAATAAGTGAACTTTACAAAGAAAAAGAAAAATGGAGGAACAGAGAAACCAAGAGAGGGAATTCACTATTATTTACTTAATATGACTCAGTGTGTTGCTCTGTTCCTGCTTATTTTGTTTTATCAGATCTCTACCTAAGGCAGAGGGAGCGATTCCATGCTGCTGATTTCAACCTCACCTGGCTGATTTCCTGGTTTCAGGAGATCCTGCTGGCAAAAATCTCTGCTCTGGCACTTAATTGTTCTGTGACCCTTGTTAAGTAACTTCACCTCTGTGTGTTTGAATTTCCTTGCCCATTTCTTTCCAGCTATAAAACAAACATGTCAGGGTAGGGACTCTTCTCACCACACACTTGCACTATATGGAGTCTGTTGGGAATTCTGATTTCACTTTGAACTCTTATTCTTTATTTGGGTTATTATACAGTTGTGGTTCATCAAATTATGCAACGACAAAGACAAGAAAAAAATAATTAATTCATTTGATTTTTAAAACCAAATGAGAAGATTTGAATAGTGCCCTGAGTAGTGCTGAATAAATGCACTTGGCTGAAACCTTATTTATTATTCGATTATTATAAGCAGACATGCCAGTTCTTAATGAATGCCTCCTTCCAAAATGACACAGGAAAAACTAGATTTTTCTTTTTTTTTTCGTCCTAGTGACATTAGCCTCATGACTATCTGTCCCAGATGGATGTCTGGTAGCAGATGTCTGCCTGTATGCAGAGATCATTGACCTCTGAAATCTGAGCTCCATATTAGAGACTTTCAGGGTGAATCTTCCTTTTTGAGTGAGAAAATAACCTCTCTTTTTTTCTGAAAAACAACAACAACAAACCAACACAAACTTTATTTTATTATGGCCCTAATCCTCATTAGAGTTTACTTCCACTGACTTTGACAGCTAAAAGTCTCTCGGTCATTCTACAGAGGGTCCAAGAAAATGAGTGCAAATTTGTATCAGAAAATTTTATTTAAAATTTCTACTTTCATAAACCCAGATTCCCAGCAAGATCAGAATACAGTATTCTGTCTCAGACCTCTTGTGGTTTAGAAAACCTAAAAGGTCTCCTGTTTCAAAAAGCAACATTTCTATCTCACCACCCCTTGTTTTCCTCATCCTGTCTCTAAATCTGACAGTGATCAGGCTGCTGTGAAGGGGCTGCCATGAGATCATGCAAAATGCACCAGTGAAGCTTAATGTGTGCAATGACAGAGTTACAGGAAACAACTAATTTCTCATTTTCTGCCTCTTCCTCTCTTTCCTGTCAAAATTCTAATCGTATTAAAAAAATGCATTTTACTGACATTGTGTCAAGTAGTCATAACTATTACCCAATGCAAGTGTTTGACTCTGGCTCCCAAATAATAATGTTAATGAGATAACACAGAACAGAGGGAGTGTGGGCTGCCAAGCCTGTGCAGCAAGCTACAGCAACATTTCTAATGCAAATTGTTTCCTCCTGGACACAACTGCATCTGATTTGAAGATTTCTTAGTGTATTCATTTTCAGGCTATATCATCCACACGCTGCTTATATCATCATCACTTTGCACAATCTTGTTTTCTGCCAAAGAGTTGTTTTAAAAATAAAGTTATGGTAGCAATCAAGGCATATCAATCAATCAAGCAATCAAAGGCCACTTCAATGGTCTTTCAACACTGTCTTGCTCCAGACTAGATATTTTCAAGTATAATTTTTAATCTACATCATTTTCCTCTTTCCAACAGCAGTATTTGTATCAACAATCTTGGGAAGTTATTCTACTGTATTGCACCTCCATCTTCAATATGCATCTTTCTTCTTTAAAAAAAAAAGTGTGATTTGCCCTTTTAATGTCTTTGGATTTAATTGTAGCACCATCCTCTGTTCTTTCACTGAGGAAAAGAACTAAAGTAAGTCTTACTGGACAGTAAAGTAATCTCTCATCAGACCTCACTTTCTAAAACCAGAAAAAAAATTGTATTGCCTTCCATTCTACTTTAATTATATCCACACCAAATGTCTTCAAGTTAACTAGTTTAAGAA
>WEIV01030442.1:1292-161673 GCA_013390005.1 Calyptomena viridis
ATGGGAAAGGGAGAATGGAGAAAGAGTAGGGACTGCAGGGCTGCAGCTGGAATGTGGGCTTCACAGCTGCAGTGAAAAACTCACAAAGCTGGAGCCACAAAGAAGATCCTGCTGGGAGCAGCTGGAGCTGGCGGCGCTGGGAAGATGCGGAGCTGGAGCTGAGACAGAAAAGCTGTGGGCCTGGGGAT
This sequence comes from Calyptomena viridis, assembly GCA_013390005.1. Taxonomy (NCBI): domain Eukaryota; kingdom Metazoa; phylum Chordata; class Aves; order Passeriformes; family Eurylaimidae; genus Calyptomena; species Calyptomena viridis. Next base: position 1,481 of record WEIV01030442.1, read on the forward strand.
GGGATAGGGCCTGGGGCTGGGATAGGGATGGTGTTCCTGGGATCGAGACTGTACAGCTGGAGCTGAAATCACTGTTGAGTGGGATAGGGAATGTGAGGCCGAGAGAGGGACAGTATCACCACTTAGGGACTCCAGGGCTGGAATCATTGTGGGGCTGGGATCACTCTATGACTGGGATGGCACCTGTGGTTTTGGGATAGGGCGTGTATGGGGGGGAGCAGGACTGTTGGCTTGGGGCTGAAATCACTGTGATGCCGGCATAGCATCCATGGGCGTAGGATTGGGAAAATACAGATGGGAGAGCAGCTGTGCACTGGAGCTGAAATCACTGTCGGGTGGGATAAGGAATGTGGGGCTGGCAGAGGGACAGTACCGTCGCTTAGGGACTATGGGGCTGGACGTGGAATGAGTGTGGGGCTGGGATCCCTCTATGTCTGGGATGGCACCTGTGGTCTTGGGATAGGGTGTGCTTGTCTGGGAGATGGACTGTTGCATTGGGGCTGAAATCACTGTCATGTTGGCATAGCATCTATGGATGTGAGTTAAAGACACTGGGGGTGGGAGAGCGAGTGTGAACTGAAGCTGAAATCATTCTTGGGTGTCATAGGGAATGTGAGGCTGGTGCAGGGAGCGTTGGGGTTCAGCTGATACTCCTGCAGGCTGGGACAGTGACTTCGGAGTTAGGATAGGGATGCTGGGTCTGGAGTAGCAACTGTAGGACTGGGATTGGGAGTGTGGGGTGGGAGCTGAGAAGTGGCAGAGCTGGAGCCAAAATGAAGATTGTGCAGCGAGGACTTGGAGCAGCTGGAGCTGGCAGCGCTTTGAAGGTATGAAGCTGGAGCTGAGACAGCAGAGCTGGCAGTGAAATAAAGCTTGTGGGTCAAGAGCTGAATTCACTACGGGGTGGGATAGGGATGGGTTGGGATAGGGACAGTATTCGTGGGAGCAGGACTGTAGGGCTGGAGCTGAAATCACTCTCGGGTGAGAGATAGGGAAATGTGAGGCTGGCAGAGGGACAGTGCCGTCGCTTGGGGACTGTGGGGCTGAACGTGGAATGAGTGTGGGGCTGGGATCCCTCTGTGTCTGGGATGGCATCCATGGATTTAGGATAGGCTTAGGTTAGGGTTGTCCTTTCCCCTGCCCCTGGGCAATGACTAATGTGGTAAAGAATAACGCCCAGGTCCTGGCTATACCCTGTCCCGGCTACTGTAAAAATTTAACCCAGTCCTGGCCATAACCAGGACAGTTTGTAATGCTTGTTTCAGAGCTGGCTGGAGGATCATAGCATTTTGGTACCAGTAACTTGCTCATAGATGCCCAAGACTAGTTTGATGTATTGATTTGTATGTGGGAGCTACTGGAAGGTGTACTTAATGGCTTTATCTTGTGGGAACACCTCCGTCTATCTGCATCAACATCTTGAGAAATTGGGAGTCAGATAAGAAGGCTCATACTCTTGGCAAAGTATGAACGTTTTCATGAATGTGCTGAATTGAAGGACACAGTGCCTTTGAGACTTGGTGTGAAAGGAAATGGATGGAAGTCAGGAGTATGAGAACTGAAAGAATTATTTTGAGAATTTAATTGGCTTTGGAAAACATCACTGTTTAATGAAAACAAGGACAGATGTTTCTGCAGGTAGCTTTCTCACGAAATGTACAATAAAAGGGGAACATCGCGGGAGACTGGGAAGATAGAAGACTAAGGATATAGAAGGGTACAGGATATATAGAAATGTAGAAGATACGGGGATATAGAAGATATAGGAGTGTAATGGATGAATAGAAGAACAAAGCAAGTGATCTCTAAAACATCATCTCGGTGTGCTAAGCCTTTCTTTCTCATTCGCCAATACCTCTGACTCCCATATTACTTGTCTGTCCATCTTGAATACTGATTGTGACTGTGGTCCTGTAACAAGCTCTGTATGATTAGCTTCGCAGGACTTAAGTCTATGCATTTTCATTTGTTCTTACTTTGCACATTTTGTAAGTTTTAAAAAAAGTAATTTTTTTATAGCTGCCTAATGAGTATATACAACTGAGATATACTTTGTTCTCTATACACTCCATTTTAGTCTGCAAAGGTTTAAAAACTGGTTTTAAGAACGCTCATGGAAATAGTATTTATGCAAGCTAACTGTGGGATAGGATGGTTAAGTTCCATAAGTCCTTCGTATGCTTGCCTTGCATTTTTACAGTGAACTGCTATTAGGAGTTTGAAAACCATCTTTGACATGTAGCTAGAGAGCAAAACCTGTTTATGGTCTTTTTAACTTTTATCCAGGTCTGTTTTTTATTAAGCGTGCACTTCCCTAGACCGCTTCCCTTTATTGAAAGGGTGCAGCAAATACTCCACGGACGTTGCTTAGAGCTCCGTGTTGTGATTGAGAGCTATGTGCAGGGCTGGTACCGCACTGTATTTTAATCCCTCGTACGCATGTAAACCGCTCCTTAGGACACACGCACGGCGTTGCTGTGACCCCCGAGCGCGCTGAGCGAGTGCCGGGGCACAAGCAGCTTTCCCTGCGACCGGTTCCTCTGCCCCGTTCGGGCCCGCCCTTCTGCGGAGAGCGCGCGGAATCAGAGGCGACATTGAAGCGCTGGCGCCGGGCTGAGCCCGCCAGCTCCGGCAGCGGGAGCGGGGCCGGCGGGGCCTACAAATACCGTGAGGCACCGGGAGAAGGGGCTGCGGGTTCCGCGAGCGCCCGCGCGAGGCCGCACTACAGGTCCCGCAATGCCTCGCGCCGCCCGGTGTCTCCTCTCGGGTCCCGATTTAAATCCAGGCAGCGAGGAAAATGGCGGCGCGGGGCTGAGCGCGGCGGAGACCGGGGGACCGAGACGTAGCTGAGCTTTGGCTTCTTTCCCAGGTGAGTGGGGTTTGGAGGGAGGGAGTAACGAGTGGAGGGAGGAGAGTTTTAGTTCGTGTTCTCCCGCTTCTAGCGCTGGGGTGGGACCGGGATGGCGGAGGGAGCGGTGCCCCTTTTGCCGGGGAAGGGAGCGGCTTGGGGCTGGTCCTGGGGGGCGGCCCTTTTCTGCCTCTCGCCCCCCTCCCCGATATGGACGTAGTTCTCTGAGGGGAGGAGGAAGGGGAGCGTAGATGGGCCGTGTGTGAGGAGTATTCCTAGGGCTGGGGAAGAGGGGATTCCCTGGGTAGTACGTCGACGCTTTTACCTCTTTCATTGTAACTTTAACGCTGACCGAGTTAGAAAGGGGCGTTTCTGAGACAGTGGTGAGGGGCTGATGTGTGGAGTAAAGGCTTCCCGTGTCGCTGTGTGATGCATATCTGAGTGGTTTGGGGTAGAGGTTTGTCTTGTAACAGTAAAAGACTGGAGGTCGCTGTGGATTTGTCTATAGAATCGTCTGACCCACAGTTTCTCAGCCTGAGCAGAGGGGTCTGTGGCTGAAATATTTGGGCTAAAAGATTCATCTGGATTTACCTGATACTGAGGCGGTTCCAAAGACCTTGTTATCTACATTCTCCTTCTGGTCGTCCCGTAGCCTTGGTAAGTTTCAGAGGTGACTTCTCACATCTCCTTATCTCTGGTAATAAGGAAAGAGATGAGAAATACTGCAAATAAAAGGTTGATTTCTGTGCCTCTTATCCATTTTCTGCCTGGTAGCTCTAGTGAAACTGTGTTGTTGAGGGATGGAGATAAGATTAATTTTTTTTTCCTCCCGAAGTCACATGCCAATGTATGTGCTAGTGAATCTGGGATATAAATGGGATGAATATGAGTGGGGAGGTTTTCTGAGGTTGACGTAATTCCCAGAATCCTCTTTGTTTGGTTCTAAAGTTGGTTCTGTTTGTGGTTTCTGCTTCTACTCTTAAGCACAGTCTTTTAAAAGAGAAGCTTCTCAGTTTGTCAGCTGACATTCAGACAGTATCTCTTTTCTCTTTTTTTTTTTTGAAAAGTTAATAGAAAGTACTGTGTTAGAGTCTTACCTCAAATAACAGGACAAAGCTAAAGTAAATCTGGAAGTATGAGGCGTAGTAATGTCTAGTTATAAAGTATCTATAATATAGGTAAAACGGACACTTGAAATAAGCTTAAAGTTCTATCACTATTGTAAAAATATTTTCTCATAAAATGTTTTCACCTTACAATGTACCTTACAGTGAAAGCCCAAGCATAAACACTTGGCTTTAGGAGAAACAGACAAAATTGCATGTTTTTTTGATTTGGGGCTTTTTTTTTGTTTTGCCTTGGTGTTGTTACTTTTTTCTTTTTAACTCAATTGTGCATTATAACATACAGTAATTGTCTTTACTGTTAGCAGCTGTTACAATGGGCTGTTCAACTGACCGTTGTTAAGAATTTCTTTTCTATTACTATGACTGTATTTTTTAACTAATACCAGTCGATTCGATGCATTTGCTGCTGTGATGTGAAGGTCGTGGTCAGGGGACTGGGAAAGTGGTAGCAGACAGAATAAACACGGTATTAGCCTCAATTTAAGTACCTTTCCTGATTCCAGTGTGCTGTTTGGCTTCTTTCAGCTGTTAATTTGAAGCCCTTGTTTGTGCTGACTTTGGATTTATTAACTTGGAAGTTTGCATTGTCTGGTTATCAAATTTTTTTGCGTGGTATCGGTGAGACAAAATGCAGAGTAGGAAGAGGAAGCAAATCTGTTTTACAATGGAGCCTTATCTTTTGATCATGGGTTTTTTTTTTTTAAATTAATAAATGACAAGGAATCACCATCGAAACCTTCGAGATTAATCTCTGTGTTACAGTTGCATAGAAAATGGTATATGTGTTTTTATTTCTCAGGAACTCTGAGAAAGAAAAGGTGTTTTTATTGTATTTGTCTGCAAAATTAAGCCATTGGTAGCATGTAAAATGATGTTGGGCACCACAGTCAGACACTGGAGTTTGCTTCAACTCCTGCATTTAGATGAGCCTCCCTCAAAGAGGTGATGAATATATGATACAGAATATTCTACATTTTATGTTCACGCAAGTTTATTGATTATTTAGAAATATCTTAAATATTCTTCTGACTTGTTTTTATAATTAAAAAACTGGAGGAGTGGGGAGGGGGAGGAATAGTATTCTTTATGCCAAGGATGCGAGAGGGAAAAATATCTAACCTGAATGCTGGGACAGCATTCCTGTGTGAGTGGGGCTTCTTTTTGTGTTGCCCCCCCCCCTTTAGCTAGATCTTCTGGTGTTTCTAAAGGTAGTGTGTTAGGGAAGAGGCGATTGTGAAAGAATGTAACTGCTACCGATTTAAATCTGCTATAGAATATATTTCTGCTCACTCTGATTTTTGTATGCTACGTTTAGTTGAAGGAAGTTACATAAAATTATTTTTTGGCCCATATAAATGGATGGTGTACTTCAGATGGACTCCAGTACTTTAATGATACATAATTTAATTGGTGAGGTTTTTTTATTTGGCAGTTATGAATAAACTGATTTTTTTGTAAAGTGGAACAAAATTACTTTGCCTCCGAACTCGGTCTCATGAGGGAGTTGTAGTCTTTTTTTGTGCAGTGCGTGAAATTACTGTTGGTGAGACTTTATGATTTTAGATGTAGATACGTGGGGTTTTTTATGTTATCTGGAGTCAGCCCTATTTCTGACATTGTACAGAGGTAAAAGGAAAGGGTGGTTGTGCAAGACAGCATTCTGTTTAAATGAGGGGAAGAAGGTGGTAAGTGGGCCACCATCCGTGTTACCGCTCATTTTGCTTATACGCTGGAAAGTCAGGTTTGTTACTGCTAATAAGCTTAGGATATGGTATGTGTCCATCTTTGCTGCTGCAATGAACTAAAGCAGACTTAGCAGCATCTCTTGTTGTAGTATTGGTTTTATCTTCTATGGCAGCCTTTTTCGTGTTCAGAGTGGAAACTTCTGGCTCAGTGGACAGATCTCAGCATATGGCCTAACATTCTTAGGCAGTAATTGATAGAATCCCCTCTTAATCAGTATTTCAAGTATTTATGTAGCCATAGATTCATGGACACTGTTAAAGACAATAAAAGCAAGACTACTTTATCTGCAAACCGTTCACCTGAATAAAATTGAGCAAACCCTCCTGTTAACCCAGAATGCCTATTTGATCTCCCCTTAAAAGGAAGGCAGTTCTTCTGATCAGTGCACAGAAAACATCTGCACTGGCTGAAGCAGCTTTTGAAGACTTTGTATTATGTCTGCTGGTTTTCTGTTGAAACCCCTAATCTTTTGGTGATGTGTGTTTGAGGCTCATAAATAAGACTTGTAGGGACGAGGTATAGAACCAGTGCTAGCAAACTTGCCAGACTTGTATTGGCTGTGTTAGAGACTATAAGCAGGTAACATGGATGATGAGTGAGATTCAGTGCAATGGAAAATGAGTGCAAATTTGAGGAAATTGAAGGAGAGCTGTCACTCGATAGGAACAGAATAGCTTGCATTGTCATCTGCTGTAATTTCTGTTCAAACATACAGCTACAAGAGGGCTTTATCAACTGCTTCATCTTCTCTTGCCCATCTATCTGTAGCTGAACCTCAAGTGACCTCTATCAAGATTAATACACAGTTTGATAATATTTCAGATTGGCCAAGCGGTGCTTTTGGTTTATGAGCAAAGTTTTTTTCCTTCCCCCTCATCATACCTCTGCTTTATATCAATGAAACTTTTTGCTTTAAATTAAAGAGTCTGGCAAGGCAGAAGTGGAAGGTTATTTGAGCAGTACATTTAAGAAAGCTTTTAAAAAATCTTTTAAAGCAGTGGAAATTTCCAGGCTTCACAAAAGAAAAAAAAGTATTTTAAGTTCTGGCCTAATAACTGCTTTGCAAGAAGAGAAATATAAAAAGGAACCGCAGACGTTCTGGATGTCAGCCTATGAAATTTTCCATTATCTCCCGTAATAACATGCAGGCATGCTTATATTGCTGGAACTTCAGGCTATTTGGTGAGCAAATGCTTGCTGAAAATCAATTGTCAAGAAAAAAATTCTCACTTTCAAGAATGTGCTTAGACCACTCTCATGCTGGATATCAACTATTGATTATATTAATCTTGTGTTCAGTTTCTTGGTTTACAGTTTGTGTTAACTGTTCCTATTACTACGTGATGCCAAGTGACAATCCTTCTTTTCTTGCTTCTGATAGTAGTTCTAGACCAACATTTCCAAAAAGGACTGTATGCTGCTAAACTAGAAATTTTAATTGTCCTATATTAATATATATTAAATAAATGGCAAGAAAGAGATTAGGAAACATAGCCTGTTATAATAGTATTTGTTTGTAAAACAGTTAGCTTTAAAGACAATTTATTTTTTTTTTTTAAATTACTTTATCTTCAGATATGATGGTGGAAATCAAACTGAAGGGATCTACAGGTTCAGCCTGATTTGTCTATCTTGAAGCTCTTTCCTGGTTAAGTTATTCTGGTTTACTAAAAAGCTCCGTGACCTTTCAGAGATCTAGAGAACTCTGTATTTGGAATGTGTCTTGTCTTTCTGTCGCTACAGATATTTATTGTTGACCTATGCTGTTTGGGGTTAGGGCCTAAAGAATCCTTCATATATTTGGGTTGAGATTTTTTTTGCTTAAATGCTGGGGTAGGAGCTAAGGTAGCATATCGTGCAGAAAGCAAGGGACGTCAGAACAAACTGTCATCGTTCTAGTATTGATTGGAAATATTAAACCAGAACCCTTTAAATGCATTTTCATGGAATGCTGTCTTTCTAAGGCAGCACAGTACTTTCTCACAGCTCTCGAGCCAAGTCAGCTCTTCTGAAAACTGATGTTGAGCAACTTGCAAAGATTTAATGTGTATTTTTATACTGATGTAGAGCGTATATGTATTGCCAAGCAGAATAACCTACTGACAGGGTAAATGCTACAGTGGTTTTACTTTGGAGTAGATTTAGTCTGTTGAATGGACCACTTCTGTAAAGACTCGGACGATCGCTAGTCCCATGCTGTTGGCTTTGGGGTTGAACGATTTTTAAGAGGACTGTAGACTATAAATATATTAGCTTTTGTTATGAAAAGCTTTTATTGCTTTTCTCCTATGCTATTGTAATCAGTGGTGCTTCATAGGTGGTGGGGGTCTTCCCGGTTTATAGGTTGAGGTTAAGGACTAAACAGTCAAGATCTTTAATAGCTGGTGTTATGTGTTTCTAAATAAACCTGCAGAGCGGATTGACATACTTGCCAACTTTTATAGAATTAGGCCTTAATAATCTAGTGTTACTGAAGGTCTAGTTTTTGCTTCCACAAGATCAAAGTTAAAAGTTATATCTAAAGATATTTTTATTTATATGGAGAAAAACAGAAGGGGAGGGAAGAGCGGTGCAGAACATGTTTTGTGTACAACTATTGTCTTACTTTAAACCAAGAGTGCCTTTCTTGTCTAGGTCTAGATAGTCTCCAAAGTAACCTGTGCAGATAGGCCAAAGTAAGCGACTACATACAAAGCTGCAGAAAAATTATTGTGGTTTGTTTATTGTAGGAGGCTGTTGCTAAATAGAAACGTATTCTGTGTTTGTCTGAACACTTGTTCAAAAAGAATCTGTCAGTGCCTGTAACACAAATGTATAGGACACAGTTCTGTATGGAATATAGCCATCTTGCCCGCAATTTCACAGAAGTGGTGAGAGTGGGAAGAGTGGTACATAACACTAATTGACTTGTCGGTAGTTGTGCTGTAACATACAGTTGCAAAAATAATTTTTTTTAGGGCCCTGTTGGTGTCTGCTGAATATCGTCTGTGAAGTGTTTTCTGTTTTCTGTCTACCTTTATGTTACGGTTACAGATGCAGGAGCTCCTCAGTCAGTTTTCGGGCCAAGTACTTGATTGAGTTATCTAAGAACCAGACTCTTTAGATTGGAGTGTCCAAAAGAAGTTGAACAAATATTTTCTTTTATGATAGGGCAAACCCATGAAGTGAACTCACTTCATCAAAGGCAGAACAGTCCTATTATTTGTTTCTGATTAGAATCCACAAATGTTTTACCTGTTGTAGGATCTCTTGAACCTGAAGAAACTATGAAATGTATGTGATTGGCCTGGAAGATGATAACTTGAACATTAACTTACTTTCTTAGTTTTCTTCAGTAGACTCATTTCTTTGGCGAAGAACTGTTCTCTGGATTAACACACCGAATACCTTTAACTTTCAGTAGTGCATTATTTTAGGGTACTATATTTAACACTGTGTGGACTTGCATATATAGCCTTAGTCAGTTGATTTCATATACAGTATGCAATGTCTACCACAGCACAAGATTTTTTAAATAATTCTAGAAAAAAAAAAATCAATCCAGTATCTTCCTCCTTAAATACTGAGACACTAATAGAGGGTACATATACTTGCTATGGATCGGTTACACCAGATTGGTGGTGTCAGCTGAGGATGTACCACATTTGTGGTGGTGTTACTATGGCAACTACTTCTAGGAGCTGTTACAAGGTCATTCATCAATTGTAGCCTGGAGTGCCTGCTGCTTAAGCAAAATATCTACACCAAACAATTTCAGAAATGATCATGCTGCTTTGAAAAAGCAGCAGTAGGGATGCAAGGAGGTATTTTATTTTTGAATCAAGGGAGAGAGATTCTCTTTAATTGTCCTGTATAATCATCCATTACGTATTTGAAGACTCTTAGGAACATTGTGGAGTGGATTTTAGTTCAAATGTGAGGTACAAGTAATTTAGTATCAAAGACATGAAAATCGTCATATTTAAAACAAAAAGTAGAACCTGTAGAAGCTGAAGAACTCAAATAGAAATTGGTGATCAAGCCTGAAGTTTCTGGTGCAAAGATGACTGCTTATGCTGAGAATTCAGAGCTTCTTATAGTTAAGGGCTTTTTTTGAGACATCCAGGTGCATTCTTGCATCTAAATCCTTGTGTATGTAGTCAGAGAATGTCAAATCCGCTTAGCAGCATTTTTGCTCTGATGCACAGTGATTCACAGACAAGGCTAGAGAAGGGGTGGTTCATGAAGTTGGCCTTATCTCTGAAGTTACAAGAGATTCTCTTATATCACATACATAAGACTGAATCCACTAGACTAAAACTTGATTAAAATGACAAAGTACTGTTTCCTTGGTTTGGATAGTTACCCAACTAGTAAAAATCTCCTGTGTTTTATGTGGTTCTTGTTTGGTTTTCCTTTTTGGATGTAAGCTTGCTTTTCTTCTTCCCTCTTCCATCCTTTCATAGCAGTATGAGAGCAACAGAAATAGCCATTAGATTCATCAGTTGATATTATGGCTGACTGCTTCTCAATCCTCTTTTAAAAAGCAGTAATCTTTTATTTTGAGAATATAATGTATTCAGACAGCAAATTAATCTCTCCTTTTGCTTTTTAGGCTAGAACTAGAAGTATTTCTATCTTCCTCTCAAACATATGTATTAAATCGGTCTTCTCCGTCTCTCCCCACCTGTTGTCTTTTAACTTCTCATTAGTTTGTAGGTTTTGGCATTATTATTTCCCAAGTGCATGACTTTTATATCTCTACAAGTACTTATCCAAAGAATCCAGGCAGCTCCATTCTTGGAGTACTACTAGTACTACACAAAAATGATAGACGAGCTGGTATTTTTGTTTCTAGGTTAACAGGATATACCTACATTTAAGGAGTGAATAAAAACGTAAGAGCTTAATAGACCAGTCTCCTTTCACCCTCAAGCCTAAACTTTAGTAAAAAGTTGTACATTTAAACTGTTGATAAAAGGGAGTTAAGAGAAATGTCTCCTTTATTAAGGGTGATCTTTAAGAGGCATTAGTGATAAATGTCTGTGTCATTTTCACTAAAGTAAGCAGTCTGTTAAAATTTTAACACCCATTATAGCATGAGCATATGTGTGTATCCATTGCTATAGTGTGAGGTCGTAACGTGAGGAGCACAGTTTTCATCTGTGCCACATAACAGATGTTGTTGGGGCATTTCCATGTGATATGATGTACTGCCATATAAAAGCCATTACCTTGTCTACAAAAAAAAAAAAAGTCTTACACAGGCAACTGAGAAATTGCTTGTGGGGAAGTATTTACTGAGAGAGAATTTAAGCCAGAGGGTTGGTATCTTCATCGTTATTACCAGAGCCGTGGTTGCAGTGTGAGGTACAGGCTGACCCCCAAAGCTCTCGGTGCAATCGTGGCTGTACCAGCACAGGGCTGCCGCTCCTTGCACTGGTCTCTGAGCCTGTGCTGAGTTCCGTGCTACGTTTATCGAGATGGGAAAGGAAGCTTTCACTGAGTGTAACATCTTTGCTACGCTGCAGGCAAGAGATAACTTCAAAGCTACTTTAAGCATATTTGTGCAAATTTTATTAAAACAAATCATTCTGGAGCAGATATGATCCGTTTATGCAAAAAATCAGATTTGTATTTAACTTCGTGTGTAGTCAACATGGTTTTCCAAAAGTGAACAGGCTAGACTTGTGGGTCAGTCTCATACCTGTGTTTTTCATGGTATATTATAGTATATTACTTCTATGTAAGAACTATTGGAGAGTTCATGAGAGAAACAGTCTGATATTTCACAGTAGTTACAGATTTCTTGAGAATGCAGCTAGTTGGCATCTTTTAACAAAAGCACGTCAGCTGAGATCCTAGGCAGTGGCAATATTTTTTCCAATGAATGCACTAGGTACAGCCAAAAGAGACTCAAGTTTAGGTACACTAATTGCCTCAGCAACTTCAAAAACTTTTTTTTTCTTTGCAGTAGCAGGGCTGGTTCAACTTTCTAATGTAACATTTTGAATGAAAGGTTGGACACTTTTGTATAGTCATACTCGCCTGCCCTGAAAGTTTCTTCTGTTACGAGTAATTCTAATTTGGTCTAGACTTGTTTTGGTGTGTGTGTTTTTTGGTTTGTTGGTTGTTTTTTTTTTTGTTTGTTTGTTTTCTGAAATAATGAACTTGGAAAACTCTCCTGCTTTTCTTCCCCAAATAAAGTTAGCAAGGCACTTCACCACAGATTGATTCATTTAGAAGAGATTTACATGTACTGTTGTTGTTAAACAAAAAAAAGCCTGTATGGAATGTTTCTCCTCTAGCGTTGTGCTGGCTCCATAACAGTGGGGAAAAAAAAGTAACTAACAGTCCTCCAGCGACTTTAACTGTATCAGTTGAAACAAGGATACAGCTAGGGCCATGGGTTAGTGTAAACCAAACAAAACCGCACCCACAAAAGAATACGGCTGAAAAGTGGCTTGTTCTAACTTGCTTAGTATGTTGAGGTAGCGTTTTTAGCTCTAACCTCTGAGCCAGAGATTTCAGCAACTTTCCTCTGTATGCTTGCATAGGAAGTCCTCGTGCATTTCAGCATTACTTTCAAGAATCTGAGGTGGCATGGAGCAGAATTAAGCATTTGCTTAAGTTCTAGTTCAAGATTAGCCACGACCACAGACTCCCAGAATGGGGAAGGTTGGAAGGGACCACAGTGGGTCATCTTGTCCATCCTCCCTGCTCAAGGAGGGTCATCCTGGAGCACGTGGCACAGTGTCATGTCCAGACAGTTCTTGAATATCTCGCCAGTGACAGCTAATCCGCTGCTATTTCATATCTGAAGGAATTTATATTAAGATTTGTTACATAAGACAATATAGTAGATGTGTTTTTGTGGAACAGATGAGGCAGCTTTTTAATATTGAAACTTTCTTACCTTGAGTATATACCTGGCTATGTACAGCTCAGCCAAAACAACTCGTTTTCCAGGACTGGCACCTCTTTTGAAGCAAGCCTGTAACAAGCCTAAGGTATAAAGGTTTTTACCCACATTTCTGATCAACCTAAAAATCTTCATTGGCAAATATCTTAGCAGTTCTTTCCTCAATCTAAGTGTAAGAGGAATTTTTCAACAGAGGCAGATAGAATTTGGCATTATCTTGAATCTGCTTCACTTCATGCAGACCTGTGTCATTTCTGTCCAAAGCTAGAGAAACAGAAGGACAAAGCACAGATCAAAAGTCAGATAAAACGAAGAATAATAAGGTGCTTTAATAATTTGAGGTAAGCAGAAAATGCAGCTTTCTAGAATTAAGATATTTTGGTGGTTTTCCATTTGGGATTTGTTTATCTTGAGTTTGGTGCCATATATCCCGGTGTAGCTAAACTGTCTCCAGGCAAAGTTTACCACAACACTTGTTTATTGCTTTAGCTGAAAAGCTACTACTGTCATCTTGAAAATGTTAAGTTGTGTATTACTTACAATTTACCATGACAGAGCAAAAGTTACTGATGTCGGAATTAGCAGAAGTTAGTTTAATCCTCTCAGAGAAATTAAGTTATTGCTTAAATCCAATAAAATAACATGGAGAAGGCCACTAATTCAGTGTTTAGCTCACAGTCATCTGAAGAGGTTTCAGTATCTCCATATGTACATAAATAAGTCATGGTGTCTGCTAGTGCTAAGAGTATGTCTGGAGAAAACAGGTACTTCTTATGCCCTAGACTTCTTGAAAGAGTTCTGGCGTCCAAACAAGGCTATCATGCGATGTTGGTGCTCGCACAACCAGGACTGCTCAAAACCAGTTAACCTCTTGAAGACTAGCAGATGCTCACAACTCTTCCCTATTTATAGCTTCCTTGAACTTCAAAAGTATTGGGATGTTTTCAAAGAAGTTGTCTTTCAGTTCACTATTAATGTCAACTCTGCTCTCGTGGTAAGTCAATCATGGGCTTGTCACACTCGGTTTGATCTTATGGAATGCTTTAAGAAATATCTTCAGCAGCTCTTAAGGCAATATCCTAAATTTCACTATTAAAAAGACATGCTAAAGGAATTGTTGCATTAGTGTCAAGCTACAAGGATATGAAGATTGTTACTCTGTGAGCTAGAGCAAAATGGGAGTCCAGAATTTTTTTATGAAGTACACCGTGACTATGAAGACATAGTAAGCAATTAATCACTACTTTCTGAAGCAATCCATCAGCCTTAATTTGGTATACTGTGATAATGGGAGATTGCATTAGTTGGCTAGGGCTAAGTAACTTTAATGGAATTACTTGTCAAGCTAAATTTCTTTTTAAATATAAATAAATTTCTGTATCAAACTAACTCCGCAGCTACTCCTAATCCTTTCTCACATATTAAGTTACTGCTAATGAGAATGACTAAAGATAAAAATAGAGCATATTGAACTTGACGTGAACCTTAATAGCTTTTCCAGCTTATATGAGGATGGTATTGTGAATTGTGTATTGTTTAGTTGGTTTCTCAGTGGTTGAAAGTACTGAAATGAAGTGTATTGTGAAATAAAGTTGAGGCCATTGCTTTGTTTACGCTTTAGATATCTTATCTAAATGTTACTTTACAAATTTGATGCAAAGTTAAAGCTTGGAGATGAGATTTGTAAGTCTTACTAGGAGGTTTTTTTCCTGAAGGCAAAATATATTGCTGAAGACATAAGACAACTGAAATGTGTTTATTGTCAAAGCGTAAAACAAACTTAGTTTGTTTACTCGGATTTTGGATAAAAAAATCTACCCCAGGGGGGCAGATCAGATATTTCACTACAGTTTGTGACTACGGCTTTACAGAGGTTTCCAGTGTTCCTCTTTATTCTACTTCTTGTATATTCTTTTATTGACTTGCCAGTTAAGTTTGCTAATTACTTTATAGAAATTAGATTGATCTCGACTGAAACAATTCAGCAAAGCTTAATGCATGAAGATTTGGTAAACTCTTCAAGAAAAAACTAATACTTCTGGGAGTAGGTCCTAAGGTGGCTCGATTGCCTCTGATATTTTATTCTTGGCCCCTCCAAGTGTAGATTTGGTAACTACAGGTAATAATTACATTCAAGATGGTCATTGAAAAAGAAACTATGGTGATTTAAAACAGAACTTTGTGTTCAGGGTGAGTGGCTGATTTAGAAGACTTGTCCTTATTCCAGTGATGCTTTTGTCTTTATCCTAGTGTTTTAGTTAGGGGGCAAGAGGGCATTCTGTGACCAATAGATCGTTGTCCAATTTGCTTCCACTCAGTGAAATAAAATTGAATTAATTCTTCTTGCAAAAGAACAGACCAGTGCTAAGTAATGTTCCAAAAGTTGAACGTTGCAAGTTGTCAGCAAAGAAAAATTAGAAAATTGGAAACACTGCATCATTATACGGTCATGTTACGCCTTCCTCTTGAATACAAGCATTTCTGGTATATGCAGTATTAAGAAGAGTGTAATGGACTTCATGTATTTTTAATGAGAAACAGAATTTCCAGCGGTTCTCTCCCATCTTTTCTTTTTCCTCGTTTGGCCTGACAGTATGAAGCAGATCTGGACAAAATCACAAGTGTCACAGAAAATCAACAGGAAGAAAGTGTTTTCTTCTTCAGTCAATATCACTTATTCTCCTTATTATCAGATGGCAGCGTTAAAAATAAAACCCTGATACTTTCACATAGCGTAGAGCTTAACTACAGAACTAACTGCCACAGATTATTTTAGCTGTATTAATTTTCAAGGGTTCAAAAGGAAACTTTTATAGAAGAGAACTCCAGCTGCTAGGAAACTCATTCCTTTTGAACCAGGAAATTCCTGAGCAGTAGATTGTGAAGTTTGAGAGTGTGTTGAAACACATTGACATGCTTTTTGTTTCTACGCATTCCTACTGGCTTCTATTGGAGACAACACTGTGCTAGGCAAGTCTTTTGTCAGGACTGGTTTGTTTCCTCTGAATCAATTCTCATAAGCCATTGATATTTAGGGGCTTAGGAAAAGGGAGAAAATCATTTAATTCCCTTAGAAAAAAGGTATTTTCTTATGCTCTATATTAATATGGTGTATAGTTTACTCTCTTCTACCTCTCTTAAACTTGAGGGAATGCATCGTATGGCCTGAACTTTGTATGTGTCATGATATCTAATGCTTTTAGGCTTTTGGGGAATACTTGGACCATTAAAGGATGTTGTTGGTAAAATCATGGGGTGGCGTGGTGGCATCCTTCTGTGTATATATCTACCTTTTGCGGTTTTTAGTCTCTCTATCACTGATACTAGAGTCTTCTTCTTTCTGAAGTGAGTGATGATGTGAATGCTTTGCTCAGGACAGTTACTTAGAAGAAATGGTGATGAACTAGGACTTCTTAGCTAAGGCTGTTTTGGGTGTCATGCCGACACAATGCTAATTACCGGTGGGTATTATTTGTCTGAGGTTTTGTCATAACTTCTAGGGTAACCAATTTAGCCTTCAATACTCAAGTAGATTAATATATCAACCTCTACACCTGTTGCTGGAGAGCAGTGAAACTGAAAAGTTGTCTGGATGTTCTATTCAGTGGGATATTGGTCTCAAGAAAGGAAGAACCTCCTTCAGAGTAATCTCTCGTGATACGATCAACCTCTGTGCTCTGCAGTTTAGCAGGTGCCCTGAAATAGATTTCAGGCAAGCTGACTTGGTTAGAATGTGGTAAGGTTAAGGCAAAATGAAGAAGATGAAAGGAGACAGTGGAAGGAATACATGTGGAGAACGATCTCTTCAAAGGACAGAAAAGACTGTGTTTTGTTTCAGATAGCTCATTAAAACATCACAGTTCCTAAGGCATGATTGGCAGACAGATGTCACACCGAGGTAAATCGTATGTGGTGGAGAAAAGGGGTAAATAACTTGCTCTTGACTGGATGGAGCCACTTGTTCTGAGCATATTGTCTGTTGTAAATCTACTTTCAGTGAAGAAAAGCAGAATCACAACATTTTTATTCTGTAAGAGGATTAATGATTTCAGACTTAAGTTTTGTATGCTCTTTTCTTGTGTTCCCTCCATGGTGTGCTGTGATTATCCTGTTACTGTTCGTACACTATTATTTATAGGCTTCATCTCTATGAGATTCTAACAAAGTATGTTTCCTACTGGTGAAGGCTCAGGTGTAGGTAAGGTTTTGTAGCTTTTTGAACTTTCAGTGGACCGCTAAGTACACTTCCGTACAGCGTAAGGGTGATGTACTGTAGTAGAAGGGCATTCACTGGGTGAATGCCCTGTGGCATTTACTGGTAAGAAAATGCATTGCATCAATTACGCTCTACAGCTGATCTTCTGCAGTTGTATGATAAACTCATGACTGGTGCTAATCAGGTAGTTTCTATGTGGGATGTGTTTATCAGATGCATATATGACAACTTCACAGTGCAGAAATGTGGCTGAATACTCACTTTAAAGCTTAGCATCACGCTAAACTTTGAATTAAACTGCAGTGACCTGAAAGCCTAGTCAAAGAGGACATGAGTTGTTGAAATCATGGTGGATGCATCTTGGATGTCTCATTGGCAGACAAATGCTCAGTGGCTTTCCAGGTCAGAGTTTTATTTGATGTAAGATACAATTGGGTTGGTCTATTTGTATGGGAGCTAAAGATAAAACGCATGTAAGAAAAAGTAATAATTAAAAAAAAATCAACAGCTCTATCCTGGCATTTCCACCAGTGCAGTGTATAAAAATACATAAAATCTGCTTCCTGATGATGTGAAACTACACAACTGCTTAGCCATTTATCTACAAACAAGGAAGCGACTGGATCTGAAACAAAACATTACCAGTGTTTGGTACTTGAAGGGGAAAGATTTGATCCCTTCTGATTTTGGCAGTCGTTGACCTATTGTACTAAGTTCCAGAATGGCTGCAAATCTTCCTAAAACTACTTGGAATAGCTGTGTTAATGTTGGTAGTATAATTTTGGAAAGTTCTGCATAGTGTTTGAGAAGTGCCTTTGGAATAAAAACTTTCATGGGGAAAACCGATTTTCTGGCTGCTGCAGGAGTCTTAGGGAGCTTATTCTGAGATTTGTTGAAAAACGGCTTTTTAATGAAAGTGAAGATACTGCTTCTTTAATAGAATATTAGAAAAACTAGAAGCCTGAGGATTTTATGCAATGGAAATTCCTTGTAAAGAATAGAAAAGTTTGGACAAAACATGTTCCAGAGGGCCCTGGGAGTCTTTTTCAAAAGCATGCTGGTTTTTCTCATAAATGAGGGGAAAAAGGATCCTTGATGTTGTGGTCATGAATACATGCTTTATGTCCAGTAAAGATGGGAGTGTTAATGGATGTATGGAAAATCTAAACAGTACATGAGATTAATAAAACATACCTGCTTAAATTGGAACCAAAAAGAGTGTGGTAACGCATCTTAAAATTAAGACAAAGTAAGATCAACTGTAAGATAAATACTGTCTTGTCTTAGTGGCCCTAAGTGAAACATTGGTCTGCAGTACGTAATTGTCTGATGATAATGTTTTACTGCAAATTGTAGAGAAATTATGCTGGCATTAATCCAAACACCGTGAGCAAAGTTAGTGCTGGTTGCTGAAGGTTTTGTTCAGTCAAGTTTTGAAGGTGTCTTGTGATAGAGATTCCACAGGCTGTCTGAAAGCGGTTTCTCTGTCCAATCTCTACTTACAAACTGAATTTTAATTTGTTGCAATAAGTAAAATTTGCATATTGCCCTTTTGTCGTAGGCCTTGGAGGAGACCCTGTGACTCTCCAGTCTAATACCTCTCTAGGTGGTATTTCTCGGCTTTGTGTAGCATTGAACAAAAATAGCAACCTTAGGGGTTTGTTTTTTCTTATTCTTCCATTTTGCTTAGTTTTTAAATAATTGACCCATTAGATCTAAGAATTCATTCAACCAGATATGTGCAAAATACCATTACATCCTTGGTTTGTGCAGTAAATTTTAGCAGATGCTTGGTACACAGTGAACGGGCAACATTTGAAATATAACAAGATAATTCATCTCTCAGTCAGCGAACTCTGTTTGGCAGCGACTCTGTTCTGCCCCTCCTTATTGATGGGTTTAAATATTTCCAACAGTTAAATCACTGATTTAAATGCTAGTCTAAAGTCTGCTCTAAAAGAATATTCTTAATCAGGAGTGGTATCTGTCGTAACCAAGACAGTATATATCAATGTTATTTACTCGTCATTGGGAAAAACCCGTGTTGTTGAAGATGCTTTACTAAGCTCTGGACATGATGAATGAAATACGGTAAGGTATATGGAAAAAAAATAGAGGAAAAGAGATTTTTAATTAATGAAATGCTCAGATCTGTGGGTATACTACAGGGAGACAACTGTCACTTCAAATTTTGAGTGGTAAGCATTTTCGTTGAACTAAATGAACACCTTTTGCAGCCAAATGAGGTGTACCTGCGTACACTCAGACTTAATCAGATGTTAATTACAGCTTTAAGCTAGAAACATTTCCATATTTCAAGGTCAAATTGTGTTTTTAGAAATGTGATCTTTGTATTAAGCAGCTGTATTTATTCCTTACAATTAAATGAATTATATATGAGCACTGACACTATTCATGGAAGACTTTAAACTGTTTTTATTTCCTTTCCTCGGTAGCTTATTTTATTTCAAGTCTCTGATCTTGTACTCTCAAATCCGAGGGTCTAGTTATGCGAAAAACACATATGCTTCTTTAACAGGCCTTTATTTATTATTAGATAAGAAGATACCAATATTAATTTTAAAAGCAAAGATGATGTGTGTTTCTTCAATAAATTTAAAAAATAATCTATTTTAGTAGCCTGATGAAAAAAGGTACTAAGTAGAATTCTCAAAAACAGTAAGATACTGGGTATTTAACTCCCGTTGAAGACCACGGAACCCCATTATGGGTAGCTGCCTTCCCCCAGCCCTCTCCCCATAGCAAATAGTTTTTCAGAATATTCATCCAAGTTTTAAAAAGTGTAAGCGTGTCCAGAGCTTTAATTAAAATTTGTTGTTTTACAGTGTAGATGAATGTATTTCCTGACATTAATTCTAGAACTTGGCTCTTGTGCAGGCACGTAAATAAATGTTTGTAAGCACTGCATCTGCTAACTAGCAAAATGTGCCTAAGACAAGTCAATGTGACTTATGGAGTATATTTCTTTCCTGCTCATGGGCCCCTCCTTATTGATGGGTTTAAATATTTCCAACAGTTAAATCACTGATTTAAGTGCTAGTTTAAAGTCTGCTCTAAAAGAATCAGGAGTTCTTAATCAAGAGTGCTATCTGTCATAACGAAGACAGTATATATCAATGTTGTTTACTCATCATCGGGAAAAACCCTTGTGTCATAATTTGAATATCACCGAAATTCCCTGTGTTGGCCTAAGGCCAACATAGGATACAGGTCCTTGACAGACTTCGGATCTGTGTTTATGAGACAATTACCCCTTACTGTGTGGTGAAGTGAAAGCCACGGCTGAAATAGTGCACTGCACAGATGACGCAAGAGACATAAATAAGCCTAGTAGTCTTTTCTGTGAACTGGTGGCTGCCAGTCCCACACAGAGTCTAATGAGTGGCTACACAGCAGTCTGCTTAAGTATGGGACCCAAAGGTTAAAGAAGTGTTGAGAGCTGGAGCTAACAATACTGTTTGAAGTTTTTTGAATGACCTCACATGCTTAGTATTTTCAGTTAACTTTCTGTTAAGTCTCTGAAAAGCTGATAGAAAAAATAATTTCTGCGAGGAAATTTCTACTCTGCCAGCAAGGTTGTCATCTGGAATCTCACAAAGCTGATTGACACCAGCTTAGTCGCTGGACTGAGCCTTCTACGTGGGCTAGTCACTGAAGAGGCAGGAGCATGGGCTTTTAGTGCTGTTGACTGAGACCTCCAGCTGCAGTTTCAAATGGGACCTTGAATTAGGAGGGAGGGACGAGTGGCCTTTGCTAAGCCCTTGATCCTGCTGCTGCCTCATGCTTTGTGGATGCTGCGTATGGGTGGGGCAGTATAACCTAGAAAAATGTCCGTGTTCACTATCTGCTGTGCTGTCAGGCACTTTAACTGCTTTGTAGCTGGCATGTTTATGGAGAAGCTGCTCTTGGTCTTTTTATATGGTGATAAAGCATGTCACGTCCTGTCAGCACGGAGGAGCTGTGCAGCAGCAAGTCTAACTTGGTTAGATAAAATACTTGAGGATCTTGGCAACCAGTTTAAAACAAAACTGAGTGTGTTCAAATGCTTTAAGGTACTTACTATCTATACAGGTATCTTCATTGGAGCAGCAAGATGAAGTTTAGCTTGTTCAGACATTTAATTAGTTTCTCTTTTAAAGTTTTAGCTTCTTGGACTGAGTAAAAGGTTACACTTTGTTCGACTGGGTTCTCCACTGTTCTTAAATGCCTGAACCAATTTTAGGCAAGTTTTCCACAAAAAGTAGTTCTGGGGGGCATGTCAGAGACAGTAATAAAAAAATTAGAACAGGCTGCTATGATGGAAAGCGTTAGGCATCCTTAACCACAGATGTAGGTGTGCCTGTATAAGTAATGATATGCTGTAGTGTATTTTTCTATTTCAGGCACAGATGCCCACCTGAAACCAGTAATGTTCTTCTCTTTTTCATGCACCAGTTTGTCAAAATTAACTTTCATTCAGAAAATCATCCTAACTTCAGCCTAGTATGAAACATCTGTTGCAATTTTGGATGTATCAAGGCTGTTTTAATAAAGGTGAAGTATATTAAATTGAGGGTGAGTGTGTGTGTGTATGTCTGTGTGTCCCTAGGTGTCTTTGTGGAAAGGTCTGTTGGTATATGGTTTTCAATGGTTTTCAGCAATAGGTTCCTTCTACCCTGCCTTTGGTGTGGTACTCCAGATTGTAGGGTCTTTGTACATACAGAAAACAAAAATTGTTTTCTTCTCTTTAGTATGGGTTTTATTTTCATGACCTGTTAGCTTAAACAGTGTTTGATGAGGAAAATAACTACGTCTGTTTGGCCTCATGCACAATGCAAATGTGGCATGTTTTTAAAATAGCTTTTGAAATACCTTTACACATCTTAAAATGTCTTTACACATTGCAGGTGAATGTGGCTAATTTCTAATTGGTTTTGTAAGCAGCATATAGTCCTCAGAAACTGGAAAAATTCATGCTGTAGGCTTCCGTTAAGAGCTTGCTTGCTTTCCTGAAATGCATTTTTCCTAAATGGCTTCAGAATAGAACACAGTGTAGATTGGGTGGAGCCTCGCAGTCTCGGTAGGACTGAGACATGCTGTTAATTCAAGGGCAGTCTCTTACTAGCTTCATGAACTGCATAATAAAACATACAGAGTCAAAAAGGTATATTTTCAAGGGAATTGCATGCAGTTAAAGGATCCTCAGTCACTTTTTTGCAGGCTTCCTGGTGCATCATTGTGAATCTTTTTTGCTTGGAACAGTGATTATATAGACTCAGACTTTAATTATCATGTTACTTATGTTATAATCTAGCAAAAAATTCCAAACGTGACTCAAGTTTTGTAATTGGTATATTTTTGGAGACTTTTAGAAATTGCTAGTGTTGTCTTCCCATCCCCCAGCTTTGGAGCTCAGAGGAGGCTCGTTTGCTTGCAGCTGCAGTAGTAGGCATCTTTCTTTCAGGAAGTGACCTTGGCTTGTATTAATCAAATTCACAACACATAGAAAAGCTTCTTGGCAACGTGCTGACTTGAGGTAAAATTTTATAGCATCCATTTTGTTTTAAAATTAGGCCATCTTATATAAAGGGAATTTATTTATGGTATCTCAGTTTAAAGGAACTTGTCTAAAATGACATGGTATTTAGAGAAAACAACAAAACCTCTTTTTACTGAGAGGAAAATGCTGAGAGCTTTTTTATATATGTAATTGAGTCTTAAATTGCTATTGGCAAAACTGTATTTTAACCTAGCTAAACTGTGAAAATATAGCATTATTTGATAGCAGTTTCTTTGGTGTCTTTGCATTTTTTAATTAGAGTACAAAAGCTTGGTAGTAGGACATGAACTCATCATTCTCATGATGTCTTCAACTTTCTGACTTTGTGTTTTAATCACTTCCTGCATCTTTTGTTAGCAGCTCTCAAGGCGTTAAACTTAACCTCACGGTAGCTGCATTAAGCTGCTGCTATGCCTATTTGCATAGATTAAGAAAGAAATCTACCTGTGTTCGAGAAATCACTGTTTGACCTTGCCCAGCAGCTGGAAATTTGTTTTTCTTCGGCTGCTCTTAGATGGAGTGAATGACTATTCCTGAAGCATGTTTTAAGTGTTTCTGCATGATTATCTTACTACTCAAAACTGTTTTGTGAATTGAGTTACAAAAAGATGACTGCCAGTATTTTCAGCTGGCGTAGCTGTTTGTAAGAGTCGTTATCCTTTTTCCGGACCTATATAGAGGGCTGAGACCGGAGTATCTTTCACCATGGCAGAGTTCTATGAAAGCCTTTAAGGTTCTGGGTAAGATAACTTGCCAACTTTCAAACTGCATCTTGATGGAAAATTAGTAATAGCTGCCAACTGACTAATGTTTTTTTCCCCTTAGGTTGTCATGTGCATTATCTTGAACAATCCGCCGTCTGGTTCGCTTCAGGGTTTGGAAAGCTTCTTTTTTTTTTAACTGGCATCTTTAGCGTAAATCTTTTCTGCATTTTGATGGCATAGTCATTTTACCTCTTTACAATTGTATTCAGATTCTTCCCGCATTGTGTTGGTGATCAGAGTATGCTAACATACATGCCCCCAAGTGTTGCCTGATTTGACTGCTGCCTGCTTTGCAATGGTTAGTTCTGTGTTGTTTACCCTGCAGACGTATGCAGTGACTTGCCATTCTGCTTGTTACCAAGTCAGAGTTGCTAAGATCTCTAAGTAACCCTACCCCTTTCTGCTGTGTTCAACCATACTCTTAGGTCACATTGCTACAGAATTTGCCTGAACTACATGCTTTTTATGTTTTTTCTTCATGGTTTCTCGTATTATATTGTCGCTGCACTGAACTGAGAACTCTTCATGCACATCTTCACGGAGTGCTTTAGTCCTCTTTCCTTGTGTCCGCAAGGCCAATAAAGGGGTGATAAATCTCCTTCTCTCCTTGCTTAAATGTAGTTGACATTGATTTTCCAAGATCAAATGGATGCCAAAACACAACCATAGACTGTGTCATTCGGTATTTGGTGTAGTCAGCCCAGACTTTGAGGTACCCCACTGTGGACTGATTCACTGAGTCTGTAGTTCCCAAGGTGAAACTGCATTGTTAGTGACGATACAGTAGAACAAGAAGTCTGGTCTGTGTTCATCCTCTAGTTCTGTAATAAAATAAGTCTCGCTTTGAAATCATCATCTAGAAGTAGACCGTTAAAAATAGTACTATGGAGACTGAGCAGCAATACCCCTTGGACTGCCCAGCCTTATGCCACGGCACCATGGATTCCTCGTTTGACATGAGGCAAAGTAAATCACTGCAGCTCTGGACTGTGTATTCAGAATCCTTTCCGACAATTCTGTGCTGGTGCTCTCCCTCCCTCCCTTTGCACAAGGTCAGTCTTTCCTGTTTGCCAGCACAATGTCGCTGCTGTCACAGCTCCAGAGTGCAGTGCTGCTTTGATACTGCCTGGTCACAGCCCTACCCCTTCGATTACTGACATGGTTTTCAGCTAAAACGGAGGAAGGGGGACGCACTTCTGCAGTTCTTAACTTCTGAGTCGCTGGCGCACTGCTTCTGACAGCTCCCTTTTCCTTTTATTTCCATGCTGAAAGCAATGCTCAGTCCGCAGTCGCTCGAAGGCAGGGGAAGGGCAGGAGAGGCCGTGCCCGCTGCCCGCGGTCGGGGCCGGGCCGGGCCGCAAGGAGTTAAGGGGCCGCTGCCGCCCGCGGTTCTGTCTGGAGCCGCCGTGCGCTCATTGGTTGCGAAAAGGTGAAATTGAAACCACGGTAAACTTTTGACCCTGTAGCAGTTCTGGTGGAACGCCTTCCCCGTGCCAAAAGCTGAGGGCTTTTTTCCCCCGCCTTTTCCTGTATTTTTCTCTGCGATCGTGCTGTGCCGCATATGTAGTCTCTCCGAGGAAGGGGGAGGACGAGAACAAACAAGTGGTTTGCCTGTGCTGCTAACGGTAAAGCTGGAATATGCCTTAACGTATAGCACCAGTTATCTTCTAAAACTCCCATAAGTAAACAAGGAGTCCGTTTTTCAACTTCCAACATGGTTTTTGTGTGGATAAGGAAAAAAACAACTCAGCAAAAAACATCCACCGAATTGATGCGGACGATCAGGGCTAATTAGAAAGTGGGGAAGGGAGGATGAGTCACCCGTTACAGTGGTTTCAGTGAACTCTGTTGCTTAATAAACGTGTTGAGTTTTTTAAAAGATTTGGAGTGGCTTCTCCTTACTGAAAATATCAGTGTAGGAGTATCTCAGTTTTAATACTTGGTTCATACGTAAGTGAATTAAATACGCATTTACCTAACTAAATGTTTTTCAATTCTGTATCTTCCTTAAATAAAGACAGAAGGATCCCCAACACCTCAGTCGGGGAGACAAGTAGTGCCAGCTCAACTTCATTGCCAACCTGCAAAGTGTTAGAGGCGTATGGTAGCCAGTGTTACAAATTTTTATTTAGGGCGGGTGACTCTAGGAGATTCTGGGCCTAATTACAGTGTGTGTTGCTTTCATACTGTGTGGAGTTCATCACAAACCAAAAATATCTGTGGCAGAGAAAATTCACCTTCCCTGTGTAGCTCTGCCAAACCAGACAAATTAATGCAGCATTACGTTTTCAATGAAGCATGAACACAACATTCAGTTAATCCATGTTTCTTTCCCCTTAAACATGCTTGTCTTTTCACCGACAAAAGAATAGCTGACTTGATTACTGCATCAGCTTCCATTTTCTCCCGTGCTGGCTCCCTGCCACAAGTATCGGTCTGCTGTTCTTGCTGGAACATTGAACTTAACTGAATGTTAGGTGCCACTTAATCAAGGAGTCACTCAGAACCTTACCTAGAGATAGCATTCAAAACTTCCTCAACAAAAAATCTTGATGCCTGGCTACTGCATCTCTAGTGTCTTGGTCTTGCAAATAGTTTAATCAGATTTATATAGTATGTCCATTTTTCTGATTAGAGATTAGGCTGGGGAGGAACCCTCAGCTGCTACGATTGACTCCTTTTAAAAGTTCAGTTCAATAAGCAGTTTAGTGGTTAAGAACTGTTTAGTTTACAGCAGTGTTAATATAGTAGGACAAGATTGTGAAGGTCACTATGGGCTGTTCTCGTAGTGCTGCTGTCCTTGATGCTGCTTTTTCTGGGAATTGAAGGAGTCTCCTGAAGCGTTGCCAGCAACATCGAGGGGACAATGAATATAGTATGGTTAATAGCAGAACCCCTGCACCCTCTTGCGTGCAATTCTCCTTGCAACTGCAACAGAAACGTGCGCTTGCAGTGATAGTTTGTGGCCTCGCTATTTGTTCCAGCTAGTGTTCCTAAGCAGCAGCTATTATGTAGTTTATTTTTCCCCACTGTCTGTGATTCTTTGTTCTGTCCTCCCTGTGCCTGTGTGCTTCTCATTGTCCATTTCGTGGCAGTTCAGCTCCCTTAACAGTGGAGCTGCAGTGACGGTATGCATCATGTTGTCCATCACACTGAAATGGAATAAATGCTCTTCTAAAGGAAAGAAGAGTGACTAGCAACTGCTAGAAACTAAGAATCGATCCTGAACTGTCTGAAGCATCATTAAATGTGCCCGAAGGCGTTTGTTAGTGTTAAATGTGTCTTGGACAGTTGGGTGTTTGCCTTGTGGTAACATCGTGTGCACAAGCCTTTTAGTGTTAGAAATCTGTGATCTCTAGAAGTGCTACCCCACATGCCAGCGGTAGGGTGGGACACTGGCAAAAAAATGAACGCTGAAGCTCTAGAAACACAGACTTCATTAACTTTGTAAATCCTGTAACTTCAAAGTACCCTACTTGGGGGGAATTTCATTGGAAAGCTAACTGCTGATAATGAGAAATCCCTTGTGAAACCATTTCTTCTAATGAATATGGCTAGAAAGAAGGATATCAGGGATGCTGTCAACATGTTTTGTAACCAAACAGCATGAAATGCTCGGTTACAAACTGAAAATAAATGTTGGCTTTCTATGCCGTTTTATTCTGTGTTTATTTAGAGCAGACCCTGAGGTTGGTTTCTTCTCCCCAGTTTCCACAGTGGGGAATTGCCAGCTGCTTTGGAGCTGCCCTTTTAGAAATTTTTCCCCCATCAAGGGTTCTACACTGTGAATGAGAAATTTAAAGAGAAGTTCATGCCAAGGTGCTTTCGTCTATTCTTTCTCTTATCTCGAGTAGGCAGTTTTACTGTCCTCTTTTTGCCACAATACTGTTAAAGTAGGAAAAGTAGTTGCCTCTTTGTTTTAGATTTCCTTTGTTTTTGACTTTGATTGTGTATCACCTACGTAATGTTGTCCTCCTGGGTCCTGTGTCAGCATTGCTCACATGTTGTTGTGACGGGATTAGAACTGCGGAGAAAATTTTATTTTGGATTTGCCTAAAGTTGAAAATGGCAACAATTTTGATCAATATGAAGCTTGGTATAAGAAGCAGAGAGAATATTTGGAAAATAAATGTTTGCGATTTTCAGAAGCCGAATAACAGAGCGTGACTCTTAGGAACAGACTGGAGTCTTGTGTTTTTTTTATGAAGGGGACATGAGGGGCATCCTGTTAATGAAAAGCAAAACCATTTAAAATTGTCATATGGTTAGCATGCACCTGATATCAGACAAGTTATTAGAATACTAAAATGCATTTTGTATTTCTTAGTAGGATAATATTTATGGTTATAGTTAATAGAGTTTATATTTATGAGGGTATCTTGTGGTATATATTAGTTTCCTACTGATTTCTGGAAATTATACCTAAGCGTTTGGTAGATTTACCCCTTTTCAGTACTGAGTAAAGTGAGGCTCTGATGTGACATGGATTTCTGTGTTTTTGTGGCAAAAACGTAATGATAGCGAGTGCATTAGGGCCAGATGTTTAAATAATGTTTATTTGAAGTAAATACCCCTTCTCTGTTGCTTTCTTGTTGGTTTATGGGTGCATAATATAAATGTCAGTGATATGTCTTCAGGTACATGTCTTCACATTTCTGATCTATCTAGAAGCAAAGCATTCTAAGTTGTATTTCTCTTTGTTACTTGCTCTATTACACTATGTCAGAGCAAGATTAATGCTGTTTAATGGCACTGTTTTAGGTAGTTTACTGTTCGTGCCATCTTCGCTGTTGCAAGAGCCAAATCCTGAACAAACACCTCTAGCCAGATCACTTGAGTCCCTGTTCAACCATCTGGCTTCTGAGGGAAGCTGTTTTGAGCCTAGAATGTGGCTCAGTGTCTTTGGAGCCGTAATGAGATGCAGTGACCACTTCACTACAGTGCTTTTTGTAGGAGCTGACAAGTGAGAAATTCTTGCAAGTGTTTGGCAGTGTGTGGTGAAGGTGTAAGGGTAAAGAATGGTCCTACTTGTAACAGTATGTTCACTGCGGCCCCCTTTTCTCTTTCAAACGTTTTGTTAGCAGCAACACGGTTCTTTTTCTATTGCTCTAGCTGACAAACAGGAATGCATGGGAAACAAATTAACAAGTAGTGACATTCCAAAAATAGAGCACACACATTATTTAGCAGAGGAACAGGAGATGAACTCAGAGTGTGTCCTCTGACCGTACTTTAACTGAAGGTATCCTGTCATTTTAATATATGCAAAATGAACAAGGCTCAAGTTAATTGTCATGTCTGAAAAATACTGCAGGGGAATTGGTAAATGAAACCTGACAAGACCTGAATAATTAGAATTCCTAATATGGAATGTATAATATGGAAAGGATGTGTGCTGTCTGAATCATGGGTCATCTACCACCATCACCTGACACTCTCGAACGCTTCCATCAGCGCTGCCTCCATACAATCCTAAACATCCCCTGGACCAACTATGTGACCAATGTCACCGTCCTCCAACGGGCAGAGGGCACCAGGATTGAGGCCATGCTGTTGAGAACCCAACTGTGCTGGGCAGGGCACGTTTCCAGGATGGAGGATCCCCCCCTCCCTAAGATTGTGCTCTATGGTGAACTCGCCACCGGCTGCCACAATAGAGGAGCCCCCAAGAGGAGACAGAAGGACTCCTTGAAACAACACCTTAGTCTTGGCCGTATTGACCACCACCAGTGGTCCACTCTGGCCTCAAATCGGGAATCATGGAGACACACCATCTGTAACGCTGCTGCCTCCTTTGAAAACTCACGTAGAATTAGTTTCGAGGAGAAAAGACATCGCAGAAAGAACCAGTACCACCTAAGGAGACTTTTAGCTGTGCCTTTTGTTCCCGGACTTGTCTGTCCCGCATTGGCCTTTTTAGCCACCAGCGTGTTCATAGCAAGCGTGGGGAGAGCCCTTCCCATCTCTTTGCTCGTGAAGCTCAGCCCTGATGTGCAGCAAGGTGTGTTTCACTGGCTACCGCATTGTTGGGTTTTTTTCCTGAAAGTCCTGAATCAGTGAAATCTTTGAGTCAGTCATTTATTATCTAGTAAATCACCTTTTTGGCTGCAGGAAGGGTGTGGGGGAGGAAAAAAGAACAGAGAGTGATCAAATGCATATATTATGGAATGGTATTTTGTTAGTTATTGTACTGAAGGAAGAACTGCTGGATTAGCATAGCAGCGTATCAATACAATCAATATAATTTCCTGTTTGCTTCATAATGTAAGTATAGGTGCTTTAATCTTAAAAGTTAATGAAAGACTTTTTAGTACAAACTAGTTACAGTACACAAAACCCTCTTTATTAACTCAGTGTACATGAGTCTCGTTATCTGTTTCAGTAGTTTGTTACATTGTACTTCCAGGTTCACAAAGCCATAGTTAAGGTTCAGTGGCATTTTTTATCTGCTTCTTTTCCACCTCCCTCAGAGGTTTAAATATATTTTGGTCTTATGCACTGTAATTTGAAGTGTAGTATATTGCTTTTGATTTCTTTTTTAAAGAGGCACAATAATTGTCTCTGAAACATTTATGGAAAAGTGCGAATGTCTTTTTATGTCTTCTTTTAAAAAGTAACCATTGTGTTTGCCAAAATATATATGTATAATTTTAACCTGAAAACAATGTAGCTTTAGCTGTCTATCATATTACTGTCTGTGCCACAGATAACAATATAGCTTATCACTTAGTCATCCCATTGAGACTCTAAAATATGTTTGTGTATGTGTTTTTAAAATTGGATCAAAAGCCATACCGTGTGTAAACTTAAATTTGGTAGCCAGGCTGTGCTGGATGCCTGATTTCTATATGGTTTGAATTGAGTATCTTTGTAGCTCCTCCTGAAGGTGGGAAGTCTGTCGGAGGTCAGTATATTGAGCTTACTGAGATCAAAACATGCTGAATGATGCTTTTGTTTGAGGACTCTTGGGTTTTACTTGAGCGGTTTTTAGACAGGAAATAGTATGTTCACGTGGTGAAAGTTGTATTGCTGTGGTGAGATCTGGTGGGGAAGCTGAGTGCACAGTCCCAAATGCCAAGCTTTGTAGAGGAATAATGACTTTGAGACTGGGATGGCTTAGTGCGTGACTGTGCTTTGATATAAGCACCCTAATAACCTAAACTATTTCATGTGAAGCAGGACAGAACACAGTGTTGAAATAAAATATTTTTTGTATTTAAGATATTAAGAACTTGGCTATACTCAGAAGAGAAGCATGTAGCTTTAGAGTAGAGACAACAGAGTTGAATGGTCAGTTTTCAATATGTAAGAGTTCGGGTTTTGATTAGCAAGAATAAGACCAACTATTATTGAAAAAGACAGATATTTTATTTTTTCATTTAAATGTCATAGATCATAGAACAGAATATGCCAAGTTGAAAGGGACCCACCAGGATCATCAAGTCCAACTTGTGGCAAGGACACCCCAAGAATGACAATGTAATGAGTTATTGGATTACAGTCTAATTTACTTTGGACATATGGCGAAATTTTTCTGTAGCATATTCAGTGTTAATTTTTTGTTCACTGGGAAGGGTTTACATCTCCACGTCAGGTTGTTTTAATTTCATCCTAGTCTGTAAAACAGAACTGAGGATATGTGTCTAGGTTGCCCTCCTAGTTGACAGCTCTCTTAGAGTGGTCCTTTGCAGTGTTTGTTAAGACTAAATGAGTTGAAAAGCTGCTCTAGTTTTCAAGAGCCTTCAGACTATTCAAGTTATTTTTTAGTTATTTTACTGTGGAACTACTTTGTATTCCATCTTCTCTTTAAACAGCTCAGATATTGGCATCCATGGAATTAATATTTACTTGAGAGGAATATAAATGAAATATTCTGAAACTAATTTAAATAGCGCTGAGCATTGTATGTAGTCTTCAACTTAATACATTTTTAGAGTTCTCCTCTGTCCTCTTGCATTTCCAGTAATACCGAATCCTTTTGGTACTTGTGTGTCTAAAGCTTGCACCCTTACGTGTCGTTGTGCTCTTCGTCTCCCGCAGGGCCGACTTCTCAGTGAGACTCTTGCTTGTGATTTTGTCTGACTGCTTCTCTTCTTGCTCAAGTGTATTCACCAGTTTATCAAGCTGTTGTTCAAATTTGAGAAAAAACCCCTGCATGTCAGAATGAACTGTGACCATAATTTGTGCTCCAGTTTTGTTTTATAAATTCTGCCCAGTGGAGGCATCAGAAAATAGCCCTTGTTGGCCATAAGACCATCAGAGGGAAGGAAGACGGAAAGCAAGCTGTCACTGACTAGTGTGGCATAGGTCTTGTTTAGCATTTTTACGGAAATGGACAGCTGAAGGATTTAATTGTCTGTGATATCCAAATGTTTCTGATACTGCATCTTAAGATTTTTAAGGTTTTCTTCTTTGTGAGTGTGTTTTACCTAGTTTTCTTGATTATCAGAGGTTGATGTAGCATAAAATGGTGTTATAGAAGTCTTTAGTTAGGAGAAAATTTACTCTAGGTGTATACTCTTATGTGACCACATTGTCAATGAACCTTCTAATTGGTAATCCCAGTTCATACAAATAAAGCTGCAATCCGTGTTGTCAAAGGCATGGTTAAAAACCAGATGAATGCATATGCAACCAGTTGATATGAAAAGCATCAGTTTAATTTCTTAAGAAACTAGATGCTTGAATAAAACTCATTTACCTGCCTACCAGTGATTACCTATTAAGTAGTCTGGGTGTAAGTATCAGTTTTTAAACTCTTGGTTTTGGGTAGGACTGTAGTGTGCTTACATCTGAATGTGTCATGAATATTTCCCAGGAGCAGTTCATTTTTCTAATTACCTTGAACAGCCTCTGCTTATGTAGCACTTTAAACAGTTTACAGAAAATCCATTAAATCTCAGAGCTGTTGTTTAAAACTTTTCCTAAGTTACTGTAATTGTCTATAGAGAATTTCACTAATTAGTACACTTAATCATACCTTGTAAAAAATGCATGATGTTATGGATTAATCATTCCTAGAATTTCATAAAAACCAGAGAAACAGAAATCTGAGTATTCATAGCTCTGAAAACAGTTTTCTGTTCTCATATAGTACTTACATAGCAAGCAATTGTACAGGCAGACGTTGGGTGGCTACACAATTTTACTTGCCAGTCATATCTGTACGAAGTAATTATTTTGGAATTGTAACTTTTCATATTAAGCTACTGAAACCAAACGTCTCTAACAGTTTCAATGTTTCTTCCAAAGTAACAACCCCCCCCTCCCCCGCCCCAAACATTTAAATGAAAACGCTTAGTTCTTCAGTGAAAGAAAATCTGCCTCACTGGATGGCACTTGTGATGTTAGGATTCAGACTTTTGAGCTGTTTAGCATATGGCAGTGATGACAGTTAGTTATATATATACTATATATTATTTTTGTTTTTCAGAATGTGATTTAAAATGACGTCTGATTCTGAAGGTACTCTGAAAAACATGCTGTGCTTGAATGTTTGCTAAGGACAAGTAAGTGACTTATCTCATAGTTGGAATATATATTCCTGAAAAGTTATTCCCTTACCATTTTTAAAGCTACAATTTAGTGTATAAGAAGCATGGCCTTAAAAAATCAGAAAAGGAGGGGAGGGAAAACAGAAGGAAAAAAGCCCAACTCAAACCAAATGGAAAACCTTATTGCACTACTGCCAGAAAGTGAATTTTCTGTTTATTTTCTTGTGGATTCCTATCTATGTAAATGGAAACATCAAAGATTCGAAAGAATCTTTGCATAATATCAAGAATATTTTGAATCAGAAGTTTCACTGGAAAGCTGTGATACTTTTTATGCATGTGTATTTGAGGGAAATATAAGTTTGAAATAACAAGTTTCCACCAAGAATGTGGAGTTGCAGAATGGAACGTCCTCTAGTTTTATTTATATCAAATAAAATTTAAATATTCATTGCTTTTGTTAGCATAAACCAGTTAGTTTATTGCAATTTGCATCTTACAAAAAATGTGTGACTTGCAGTTTGGTTTTTAGGAGAGAGGATTAAATTTAATATTGTAACGTTATATAAAATTAAAACATTCCAGGCCATCTTCATGATTCATTGAAGAACTTATTTAATTCTTCATAATTGGCTTATTCTGCATAATGTTAAGAGCCAATTTGTGCTTTTCCCCTAGTGAGTTTTTCAAACAAGTAATCAACTCAGACAGAAGAGCTTTCAAGCATAAGTACATATGTTTAGTACAGGAAAAAATTGGTGGTTTCATGGGACCAATGAAGTGTTAATAATGTTTTCATGCAAAAAAACTATTTAAAAAAGTGGTTTGGATATTTTTTTAAACTAGTATTGTATAATTGTGCATTTTGGGGTTTTGTATATGTGTGTGGTAAACTGTTTCAGCTAAACAAATATAAAAACTAAATTTGAAGCCTCTAATTGCTTGTATTTTTGGGCCCCTGTTAGGACAAACCTTCCCAGGTGCCATGTCTTGTTTGGTGAATAGATCTTTCACCTACCAGCTACTGAGAACATGGGCATGAGGGAATCGTGCTTGAGCTGGAGAAGGAAACCTGTGCCTTGAAAGACAAACCAGCAGAAAGCAATCTAAGGGATGTTGGCAAGTTTGTAGTTTTCCAGTTTCTATGAGAAACTAAGTAAGACCAGGGAAGAAATAGTTGCATCAATCTGAAAACTTCCTGCTTTTGGACAATTCATTTATGCATTTCACTGAGAAATTAATAGAACTGGCATGTGAAAAGTATACGGTACATTGCAGAGGACTCAGGCATGTCTAAATGCCTAATGCATGTCCTTATTAATAAGGACAAATGTTTTTTCAGCAGTTACTGCTAAGTGAAAAGGTCTTTGTTATTTTTTGTTTTCTTGTTTCCCCCTTTTGATAATTGAGAAGAATGTTGCAAAATTTGGGATTGTACCTGAAAAGATGTTACAAATAATCATGGAATTCTGGAACTTTTTCTCCAAATATTGGTGCCTTTGTCTCTGCTTTACTGATGGGGTTAGGAACATCAGTTCATTACTGCTACAACTAATGGAAATAGTGCCTTACTTTGAAGTCTTTGAACCATCTCTTTTGACACCTTGGTTTGTCTCAAAGTGTAAATGTTGGTGGGCTCTGGATATCTTTATTCCCTTGAACTTCAACGTTCTATGTTTCATACAAATGCATACCCATCTAAATTATTTGACAAGAGCTAGGGTTTCGTTTTTCCAAATATCCTTTAGAAAATCATATTGAATAGAACGAAGTATGACTTTGTTTCATCTTTTTCAGTAGTTAATGTAGTGTAGCATAAAATGTTTTTATTTTATAAAATGTTCATTGAAAATGACTAAGTATTCCAATACAATGGAATAACATGGGCAATTTAATTTAGAAATTGAAATTAGCTGCTGGTGCTGATGACATCTGAATAGCGAACATTTAAGTATTATTCTATACATAGGAATTACTGTTCATTAGGTACATGGCTTTAAAATGTAGCAGTCCTAAGAAATTATAAATTATAAAACCAGGACCAGATAATTTTTAGAAAAATATAATGGTTTGTCCCTGAATAGGATTTATATTCACCATTTCTTAATCCTTACATATAATCAGTCTGCTGTAGCTTCTTGGATTTTAAGCAAATGCTTGAACGCCAATTTTGTTAAAAAGTACATAATAGTATATATTGATACCTTAAGTTCATAATACAGTCCCACTGTTAGTTATTCTTCTATGCAGTAGGTTTGCCATCTGCTTTTTGAGCTTCTACATGGATCTAAGATTTAATATAATTTCTTGTATTTGCCTGATTTTATGTAGTAACTGAGCTATTCAGTCAAATTAAGCTAGCTTTTAGATTTATTTTAATTATGCATATAGTAGAGTGAATTTTACTATATAATTCTTTTCTTTAAAAAATGTTTCACTTAGGTAGGTAATATTGTGCTGTGTAACCAGCAGAAGGTCCTTGTAGCCAGCAGGAGAGGCCCAACAGCCAGAAAGAATGCTGTTGCCCGTTAGCTCAGAAAGCAAGTTTACAAAGACGGCCGTGTTAAACGTTTTTGCTTTTAGTAGTAAAAAGGCATAAAAATTTTCACTTTTGAAGCTGTGTTTCAGAGCTGTCTTTCGAAATAATTATTCACTTCAGGAATGTTCCTTAAGACTTCCAAATAGGTTTCTTTTTTGAAAAATTTTTGGCCCTTTAGAAATTATCGGTTCATCTTCAATGAATAAATATAACACCTGCTACTTTTAAACTGAGGATTTCTTTCATTATTAACTCACTGAATAATAGCTTCTTTTACAAATACTTTCTGTAGCTGGGAAGTTAGTTTGACTGTTAGCAGTTTGAACTGTAAATTCATCTGCGTTGCAAAGCGGCTTCTGTAATTTCCTTAGCTAAACAGTTAGAGAGTTGTTCCAGGCATGACATGCCTGCCCAGCTTGTAGTGGTATTCTTTGGGAAAGGAAAATACATGTGCAGGAACACTGAATAAACTACCTCCAGCTCCTTGGGTAAGACTAGGGAAACGGCCTATACAGATTATCTAATGTTTACTTCCATATCCACCTGTATTTAGGCACTGAAAAGTTTTCTTAAATAGAAGGGTTGTATTCTTTGATATTTGTCGTCTTTCTGCGGCAAAATAATAATAATTTATGTTTTTCTATTTAATCATATTCTCTCTCAGTGCAAGTAGATGTGAAACCAAAAAGGACATTTCCATTCTAAGTCATTTAATGCAACCCTGTAACTTTCAAAATTATGTTATAGTGAAGTGTCTGCCCTAGCTCAAATTTTCAACTGTTTAATGCATATTTTCTCCTCTTAAATGAATTTACTCTTCTGTTCAGACATACTTGCTGTGCCCACACCCTTCCTGAGCTAGCCTTAAGATTTCTATTTTAAGTTCTTCCTTTCTCTTTCTGCAATAGCTCTTCACCCTGCGGCTCTGTCTGTACTCAGCCTGTGAATGCAGTTACAGGGAGGGAAGCACCAGCCCTGGAAGTGGTGTGTGTGTTTCACCTACAGCGTGGAGGATCCAGCCTTAGCCGAGGTCTGTAGGCATAAGACCTCACGAGTCATAGGTTCTGTTAAGTGTCAGTTTCAGATAACCAACTGCTTTTTGCATTATCATAAACTGGTTTTATAATCTGGGGTTTTTTTACAACTGCTTACATGTTCAGGTGGATAATTTTTCATTCAGCTGCTTAATTGAAGGAAATACGAACCCTGCAGTTGCTCAGTGCTGTACTGTCATCTAGTGGCACAACAGTGTATTTTTCTTGAACTTTACATAGGGTGGGACCAAATACATGTATCTGAGACTTTTTTGCCCTGGAGGAATATATGAGTGAATAAAGGTCTTCAGACTTGCTCTTCCATCTCTCTGTATGTTGGGTTTGTCTTATTCATTCTGGGTTTGTATCAAATATTTAGATATAAGACCAACTTCTTATCTGTGTCGTTCACGCCCTAAGTACAGAGTTAGGCATCTTCTGTAATTCTTTATTTCAAATGCAAGATTGTATTTTACTGTTGGTTTTCATTTCGTTGTGACTTAAAAAATATATTATCCTTCCTTTTCTAATGCATATCAGTTGGGATGAGAACTGGTTATGATACAATTTTATGTTAAGCATTGTAACATTTCCTTAGCTGCAAAGAAAGAGATGCTATTTTATTTCTGGGCTTTGTACACATGCCAGAGTAATCCAGTCCTCTGTTCTGTCTAGCTTTCAAAGTTTTCTACTGCTGTAAAAACATTGTTCTTTTAAATTCTCCACCTGTAGCTAACATCCTGCAATAACAGTTATCAGTTATTGCAAGCAACCCGCATGCTGCTTCATGCAAATATGTTCTTGTGTGTCTTTGCCATTTCAGTTTTAAGACTTCAGAAAAATATAAAGCAGATTTCTTTTTCCCCCACAGAAAGCCAGTAAGAAAAAAATCCAGTCACAATAATAATACACACACTTCTCTTTTTTTCCTTACATGTCTTGTCCTGGAAGCAGGTAGTTGACTAGTGGCCTTTCGAAGAGGTTGATTTCCTTTGCTCTAAGGGTACACTGCTGAATTATGTCCAACTTCTTGTTCACCAGGGTGCCCAGCTCTTGTTCTGCAGAGCTACCAGCTTCTGACACCTTAGCATAACCTCCATTTAGATGAAAGTATGTCTATCAGTTCCTTGTCCTCATCACTGACTCCTACGGATTTGGGCATCCTAAGGCAGTTTCTTTAAACAACTGTTGTAATGGTGGGTTTTGCTTGTGGAGATTCTTAAAGAACTTTTTTTTTGTAAAAGATTTGTTAGTGCCCGGGTTATATGTTTCTTTAACTAACAAATCTAACTCTCTTAACTAAATGTTTAGCACCAATTATTGCCATTGCAGTATAGGGTAAAGAACTGCAGTAGGAACTAGATTTCAGTAAATTAAATTTACACTTAATTTAGAAATTTTATAAAAAGGATAAAATAATGCTAAATTTCTAACTGCCCAAATGTGTTTTGTGTCATTGTAGCACAAAAGACCAAATACCAAGACTGAATTATTAGATTATTTTGTAGTTCTAATTATGTTCTAAAACACTCTGGGTAGATAGATAGCATACATCTATGAAAAATTTTTTTTCCTCCCTTGGCATGTTGTTGATTCTAGCATAGCAAGATCTGATATAGCTGTCTGCTCCCCTCTGTGTCTGTGATCCTTTCTCCTCTTGGGAGTGAGAGGAGATGAGTGTCATGCAGATATATATAGAGAGAGATACACAGAGATATATAATCTGCCAGGTTTGTTTAACGTGACTAGATTTTAACAAAAGCACCTGGTATTTTACTGGGTTATGGCCCAGTCTTTGCTGCAGAAGCAATAGACATGAACGACACTTGAAATCTTTGCTTGCCTTGGTCTTTTTGGAAAACTATGTTCATTTTAGAAGGTTTAGCAAGAGGTATGAAGTTAAGACTGTTAAGATGGTGATAGTACTCTGTTGGCTTTATACTCTCATTTAAACCCACTAATTTACTCCTAAAGATGAAAATTACTTGTGTCTGCAGCTACATTTTTGCATAACATTAATTTATGGCTTTCTTTTGAGGTTATTTAGACATACAATAAAATACTGAGAATCTTTTTATTTTTAGACAAATCAGAGGTATACAGTGGTCCCAGTGCAATGGGGCAGATTTGAAATATCTCTGAAACAAATTTTTAACCTTTATTTTTGCTGACCTAACCCTAACTCTAAACCCTAACCCTCAAGCTTTATAAACTAATGTTTTGGCTAAATAAAAGTTAGATTTTTAAAGAAATGCTAAGTGAACACTATTTTTTAATAGCAAAAGGGTATATGGATTTCCAATAAGAATACTCACTTGTAAATCTGATAAAAATAAATTACTTAACTGGTGTTCTCTGTATTTTGAATTAGTACTTTGAGAGGTTCATTCACAAATATTATTAAATTGCTTTTAGTTGCTGATGCATGGTCAGAATGAGTGGATTAGGAGAAAACTCCTTGGATAGCTTGACCAGTGAGTCAAGGAAGCGCAAGCCATTGCCCTGTGATACACCAAGTGCAAGGTAGGTTTATGTAGAACTTTCTTAGTTTTAAATGAGTTTTTAAAAATATTTTTCAAGTTTTCATTGCAACTGAGACTTAGTTCTAACTAAGGAATTTGTTCAGTTGAAAAAGTCTCTCAGCCAGCTTCTATTGTGAAGATAGGTTAACTTTACCATTGTGTGTAGATATGCCAAAGCTGATGAACAGTGCTTTATAATTAGACTCTCATGGAAATTTTAATAGGGTGAACATATCATAGAATGGCTTATAGATCCTCACGTTCCAAACTCCCCATGCAATGGGCAGGGACACTTTCCATTAGATAGGGAATCACTGTTTGAATCTGTGATTGCAAGGTAAAGGGGAAAAAAATTCTTGCTTCACAGAAACGTTAAAGGCATCATTTTGTTGTCTGGTAATTGATTTAATAGGCCTCATTTCAGGTGGTTATGTTCAGCACAGAATACTGTAAGAGATTTAGCTCTTTGTTTGTTTATACTTCTGTATTTTCACACTGGTTCTTTGCAGGTTTATCTCAAATTTTGGCATTCTGTCTGTAGAGGAGCTATCTTCTGTTCCCTCACCTTGCTCTGTCAGATATTCTTATGTGAGGGATTCTGTTTTGTGTTTCCCTCAAACCTCAATGTCTCCACCACGTTAAGGGTTCTGTGTTATCCTTTCGTGTTCTTCTTCTATTTGTCTTCAGTTTCACCAAGTGTCCCAGGTTAGAACAATACCTTCCAGGGAAAACGGGAGCCTTCCTGGAGTGGAAAGAAAAACTCCTTCTCCACTTTACTACACTTTTCGAATCAGGAGGCTTTCAGTCAAAAAAAAAAATAGAAAAAGGAAGCAACAATTATTTACTTTTATTTTATATATAGATATATAATAAAAGAAAAAGGAACGAACAGTTACACAACAGTAACAAGAAAAATCACCCAAACAAACCCTTCCCGCCCTTGGCTCCCCTCCATGTATTTTTCCTCAGTCCGCCCACGGCTGTGGGGGAAAACAGGCAGGTCCTGGGGGCTCATCCCACACGGAATGGGGGGGGATCCCCCGGTTTGCAGCTGAGACGGGCGAGTCCCTTGTGCCATGCAGGAAGGGCGGGAGCTGGGGAAGGGCAGCCCGGCGGCTCCGGGCAGGGCCCGGGGCGGGCAGGGCTCTCCTCCCTCTCTCGGGGGCTGCTGCGGGGTCCCCCTGGACACGGGAGCTGGGCCGGGGCGGGGAGAGGCAGCAGCAAGAGATGGTTTGGTCCCGGGGCAGCAGTCGGGAGAAAACAGCCCCAGCGAGACAGCGCCGGGCCCTCTCCCAGGATTGCAGCCGAAAAACCGCGAGCTCGGCTGGTCCCTCACAGTTTTTTATTGTCCCGAGAAAGGGGGGAAAAAAGGCAGGCGTACTCCACCCCTCCCCTGCACAGTACCGAGGGCAGGAATCTGCCTGCTATCAAGAGTCATTAGCTCTCAGATCAAAGGGCAATCAAGTCTTCCACCCCACCCCTGCTGAGGAATTCGGTTCTTAGCTTAGATTTCCTCAGTTTGCCAGCATCATGGTGGTAATGGGAAAATTTTCCCAAAAAGGAATCTAACTCGTAACACCAAGGTACCAAGCATTGTGTTTACTCATATTTGTCCCTTTTATATGTGTCCCCACTGTCCCATGCCACTTACCTTCGTCGTGCAATATGAGATTCTTCCACTCCATCCCAGTGTCTCTTTACGAGAGTCCTCCATTGCAATTTCTTTCTCTCTTACTCTTGTGTCTCTCTGTCCATTCAGGAATTCTGTTTTTCAGTGTCATCCTTCATTAACTTTCTTTATCTTTCAAGCTCTTGCTTTGTCATGTATTTGTTCTCTCCAATATTGGTCCATGCATACTTTCCTAACTCTTTCACTTGGTTTCTTCTCAAAGAATATTCATTCTCTTTTGATTACATTGCTGTGTCTATTTTTGCCCCTTCCCCTGAGTCCTTCTTTTCCTAATCTTGCTGTCCTGTGTGTATACCATTCTTCCCTGTTGATTTAGGCTGTAGACAGTGCCTTTACTCAACACATTAATCT
This sequence comes from Calyptomena viridis, assembly GCA_013390005.1. Lineage (NCBI taxonomy): Eukaryota > Metazoa > Chordata > Aves > Passeriformes > Eurylaimidae > Calyptomena > Calyptomena viridis. The sequence continues at coordinate 42,273 of WEIV01030442.1, forward strand.
ATGCAGGAAAAAGAGGAATTTCAAAGAGAGACTTTACCTAGCAACATTATGTTGTTCTTTAAATTTGACAATAAACACAGGAGGATTTTTTTTTTCCTTTTTAATGAATAGCTTTCTTATATCATTTTAAGATAATTTTTTGCTTAAAATTCTTTTTGGGAAAGCAAACCAAATACAAAACCCAAACCAAACAACACTAACGAAACACAGAAGTATGCCTTTCACAATACATGTTTACTGGAAGAATAAGTATTGCTTAGGTTTAATGGGTGGGTGTGACATGAAGTACATTAAAGTTCACAGAATGAGCACAGGTTTTGTATAGGATGGTATGTAAGTATATGAAGCAATGTTTTTGACTCCTAGCCTGACCTGCAGTGGTGAGAAGCGTCGGCGTGAGCAGGAAAGCAAATACATTGAAGAACTGGCTGAGCTGATATCTGCTAATCTGAGTGACATCGACAATTTCAATGTCAAACCAGACAAATGTGCTATTTTAAAAGAAACTGTGAGACAGATTCGACAGATAAAAGACCAAGGTACAGTTCTCTGCTAAGTCAAAATAAATAATTTAATTTTATAGAGATTCTTTTTTTCAAAGCAGTAGTTATTTGGGAAATTGGGTAATGCTTTTCACAATGGCACGCAACTGAACAAGTCTTCGGACTCTGACTTGAACGAAACCATAAATATGCCTTAAATAATTTTCAGGTTAAAAGTACACAAGTATTTATCATCAATTCTTATTGGGAATCAGGTTTTAGAGCTCATATGGCTTTTCTTACCAGTTTCCTGGAAATACTAGAAAAGCTTAAGCCAGTCCACAGACAAGATAAGATAAAAAAAACCAGATGGTACTGTACCATCTGCTTGTACAATATACCAAATCCCTACTGGTGTGAAGGATGCATGCTGTTGTCTTTCACTTCAAGGAAATTTATGCTTTTCTTATGGGGCAAGCCTCCAACAAGAGAGAGCGATTTGTATTGCTGTTTTTTCCTATTATGTTGTCTTGTGCTGTTTACGACATGTTTCCTAAATGATAGGTATTGGACGTCAGTATATTTAAAATACATCTAGATTGAGATCAGGTAATTAATTAGTGTGTTGTCTGTGTTCAGAATATAGTCAAGTCAACAAAGGAGAAAGTAGCAATGCATCATATCTTGGCAATTTCTGACAGCTAGGGTAAACCTGAGTGGTATGATACTTTCTTTAATGAACAGGTGTATGCAAAACCAGTGTTTTGAAATTTAGAGTGAGAGCGATATATAATTTTTTTTTTAAAAAAGGTCATCCTACCTCCATCTCCACCCCCAATGACTGTAGCCTCCTAGGCGTACATATGCCATTTGGGCAGTAAAGTATTAAAAAAAATCATGTATGCTACAGCATATATTTTACCTGTCCTGGTAAATTGCCACATCTTATAACGACTCTAAAACAAGTTTAAAAAGTCATTGTCTGTTTTTAAGGTTTTTTGTAGTGTCATCTAGTGTATTCTAATGCTTATAGAGTTGAGTATGTGAAAATCTTCCTGTAGGATGTTGTACTTCATTTGTGGTCTTACCCAGTCAGCATGTACCACAAAAGAAAGCTTACTGTTTATTTTCTGTAATTCTGCTGCCTGGCATGGATTGTCATTCCATTTGCTCCTCCAGTTAATTAATTTAGGATATTTTGATTCTTAAAATACGGTTTTATTATATACACACACACACCCCTATGTATACATAACACACACATCTATTAACATGAGTCAAAGCCTTTTTGTAGAACAATGGCAATAGCATCTGAAGACTGACCAATGATAATGAGGTGATCAAGGTAAAAGCACAAGAAAGAGATATATATAATGAGTGTGTTTAGTGGTCATCGAAAGACTCAGCAGGTATTCATCAGACAGTATGGGAAAAACAACAGAAGAAATACTATTCACAAAGCAAGTTCATCATGTCAACTTTAACTGCCAAGTCAATTTATGGAAGCTGAGAGTTTGGCATTGTGTAGCCAGACAGTTTTTCTAGTCTTCCATGACTAACAGTATACGAGACCTCCTCTCTCATTTGTGCTTCTTTCTGCCTTTATTCACATGCTTCCTAGAATCTGATCTTCATGTGAAATGTTGCTTTACTGAAATGTATCCATTGGGTTTCAGGAAAAGCAGTTTCTAATGATGATGATGTTCAGAAAGCTGATGTATCTTCTACGGGTCAAGGAGTTATTGACAAGGATTCATTGGGGCCTCTTTTATTACAGGCAAGTACAAACTAAACCCTCCTATATCCCTATGGAACCAAACACTTCAGGCAGCTGAAAACATTACAATAAAACATGCAATTGCGTAGTAATAAATAGTATGCCAGAACTATACAGATTTCTTGAAAGGGTCAGAAATAAAATCTGTCCTGTTTTCTTAATTTTGCTGAAATTCTCTGTAGAAGAAAATAGAAGAATAGCCTTTAGCTTTTTTCTTACATTCTTGTGCTTTTCTTTCTCCAGCAGTCTTTAGCAAATTACTACTGAAGCAGTGCTTGTTAATACAAGGGGTATTTTACCCTTTTTTAAGGGATAGACATTAAATGGATGAGGATTTGCAAAGAGAGATTTGTTATGTGTATTTGCATTTGTGTTACTAATATGAAACATTTTAAATTAATGTTGCCATCTAGTAAAATAACTTAAGAATCCTTATAAACAAAGGGGTTTATACCAAGAAAACCAGTCCCATATTTACAAGTTCATGAAAAAGCACTTTTGAAAATGAATTGTTGAACATAGATATTGAATTTTTCTTTCAGTTAAGAAATACAGTATTTTCATATACGGGTAGACCCTCCTCTCTTATCACTTGCTGGTGGAAATGTCTCACATTCATGACCTACTACTTGTTTCTACTGAATTTCTTGTTTCAATTTGCTAGCTATTGAAGTAACATGGCAAATTCATGATCTAGTGTTCATACGGATCAAAAACGGAACAAGAGGGCTGGTTATCACTGTGACAGAGCTGAATGGAACAACAAATGAATGGATTAATTTCTACTATTGAAATAATTCCTTACCAGACACACTTTTCCTCAGAGAATAGTTTAAAACTTCACCTCTATCCTTGAAAATAAATGAATATATTGTAACGTGACATTTGTCACCCACATAGTTTTTAAATTAAATTATATTCAGGATTAGGCGGTGTGTCTTATATGACATGTTATATGTTAATATTTAGGCATTGGACGGCTTCCTGTTTGTTGTAAATCGAGATGGGAACATAGTCTTTGTGTCAGAAAATGTCACACAGTATCTGCAGTATAAACAAGAAGATTTGGTTAATACAAGTGTCTATGGTATCTTGCATGAAGAGGACCGGAAAGACTTTCTTAAAAACTTACCTAAGTCTTCAGGTAATAAGGGTTGATTTACTACACTTACTAGGCTATTTGAAAACTATCAGAGAAGAAAAAAAAAAAGACCTTGTAATGGGTAACCTTTCAAAACAGATGACTTAACACAAAGAATATTTGCATACCAAAACAGTATTAATCTTGATAAACATTGCTGTGTTTTTACAACAGCATACCACCGGAAATAAATGTGCTGGAAACTCACACTATACTTCAGTCTTTGTATTCTGTTTACCTGTAACTTAAGACAGGAACACATTTCTTAATGCCACAAGGCTAGCTGAAGGAACTGCTTGTTTTTAAACTATGTGAACGACTTTTCAGCTCCCCTTCGAGTAACTGAAAGTGTCATGTAAAAGAAAGAGTGTTTTTTACTTGGTTCTCAATATTATTATTTTATACCTGGATATATTGATGATGTATTCAGAAGGCATCTTAAAATAGTCTTTGATATCTGTAATCTAGGAACAGGGCATCTGAACTAAGAAGAATCAGTTTTGAATTGATTTTATCTGAAAATCTGTATAAATTCTTACTGTGTTCTTTTAAGTAAATGGAGTTGCTTGGACCAATGAAACACCTAGACAGAAGAGTCATACATTCAACTGCCGGATGATGGTGAAAAGCTCTCATCATCTTTTGGAAGACGTAGGCTGCCACCAGGATATGCATCAAAGATATGAAACTATGCAGTGCTTTGCTTTATCACAGCCAAGAGCTATGATGGAAGAGGGGGAAGGTAGGACATTTTGTAGAATTACTGTGCATAGAAGAAATTTCTGTGTAAGCTCTTCGGTGTCTGTTATGTATTATAAAATCTGTAGCTTTTGCAATCCATTTTTAAGTATTTTAAGGACTTTAATTCTTACTGTCTGTACCTATTTTAACAATGAAAGACACTTCAGCTGTTTTGTTAGATGCTTCAATAGAGTAAAACAGGAGAGAAATGAAATAAGAAACATTTTTTTCTAAATACAGATTTGCAGTCCTGTATGATTTGTGTGGCACGTCGTATCACAACTGCAGAAAGGGTATTTCCAACAAATCCAGAGAGCTTTATTACAAGACATGATCTTTCAGGTAGGAAGTGTACCTGGGATGAAGGTATGAGGGTGTTTTCTTTATTTGTGTGCTCTTGTTTTAAATAAATGGAGTATGTAAATAAATTATGTATCTGTAATAACTAGCAGAATTCATACCGAGAATTCCCAGCTGTGTTTTGCAACATACCATTGTTGGCAGTGGCACGTAATAAAAAGTGTGGGATGCATTTTCTTCTCTGTGCTATTGTTTGGTAGTTTGGTGAAAAGCATTACTTGTCTTTTAACTTGGCAGCATTTCAAATGGTTGTCAGTGTGCTTTCTTTTACACAGAAATACTTCAAGAATTACTAAGAAATATTTTAAATCATAACTGAAACAAACAAAAGTTCTTTAGAATGTTTGTATCTTTTTACAGTACGTGAGCTAATGTTTAAAGTGGTTTAGGCTGTTTAAATTGAAATAGTTATATAATATAGATGGGACTTTTTCAGATGCCAGTTCATGTTTATGATGTTCATTTGTGGATGTAGTTGGTCAGTATTTTTTAAAATTTTTCTTTGTGTGCATCCCTGAGTGCCTGTAACTGGAGACTAAAGTTACTGTTTTAAAAAGTTCTAGCCTTGGCCTGGGGGTGATTAACTTCCTCTTATTCAGTTATATAAATCCCTTTGAATAGTGGGGTTTTAACAAGCAGCATCATATTCTCATTCTTCAAATTCATAAATTTAACTTCTGCATGCTCAGAATTTGGTGTTTAAAAGGGGGATATTGGAGCCTTATGAAATGTACCATATTTATACAAAAGGATTGGCAGAAAGAGTTTAACTCGTGCATTTTCTTTCCTGTTAAGGAAAACTTGTCAACATTGATACAAACTCGTTACGATCTTCCATGAGACCCGGCTTTGAAGATCTGATTCGTCGGTGTATTCAGAGGTTCTTATGCCATAACGACGGGCAGTCGTGGTCAAACAAACGCCACTATCATGAAGGTAAAAATCAGTTTACAATGTTTGGTGGTATTGCTTCTCCCAGGGACTGAATTTTTTTCAGAAAAACAAAAATGCTAGATTCTGCCTATGTTCTTTTTTTTCTTAGGTTTTGTTACTCTTAAGTACTGTGATTCATTTACAAGCTGCAGGAGGATGACTTTTGAAAACTGGAAATTCTGATGGAAGTTATTTTGGTTTTTTATGTGTTTGTTTTGAAAATTTTCATGGAAAGTGTCAAATACATAATCTGGGGGCCTGAAGTAAGCTGTTTTTCCACAGATAGATACAGCAATGACAGGGACACCTGTGTTTGTGTGATAATATGCCATCTTCAATTATCATTAGCTTGTTATTTTAGCTTAATGTTTGTGTGACTTTATTTTAATTCACCCTTTCTTTTGTTAAAGTTGTGTTGATACCTTTTTCTTATTCAAGCCACAGGAGTTCAAAGTATTTTCAGTGTTCCAATGGTACATATTTTGTAATGCTAATTTGATAACCTCAATAGATAAATAAAGTACAGCCAGAGTCTTCAGTAGGAAAGATGGTGTTTTCTGCAAAGATGATGTATTCTGGACTGTAGTCTTTTTGAAGGATTTACAAAGACATTTAAGTAGAGGGAATCTTTCATAAAGAGAAACTCATACGGGCAGAAAATGGAGTTTCCGTTGCATTGCAAGTACTTCAACATAACTGATCAAATAAATCCTAACTTAACAGGAAATTTGGAGCTTAATTAAAAGCAGTGCCTTCCACAAGTTTTTGATCGAAAAAGAGCTTTTAAACTTAAAAATACTTCCCCAGGCAGGAACCATGGAAACCTCTAACCTAGCCTTGGAAGTCTGTTAACAAATGTAGAACTTTGCCAGTTGTATCTGGTGAGTGCAAAATACTTCAGCGTCAAAATAATCTTGCTTGTTTTTATCTTCCCTCTACTAATTTAGGAGAAATTGTGGAATACTTCCTTTTTCTTAATATCTGTTTTGGCCGGGTTCGTTTATTTATGTATTTGTTTTAAAAGTTTGTTTTTTGAGGGTTTTTCTAATCTTCAGCAAATGAAGGGTATTGTGTTAAAAATATGTTAGAACACATATTAATAATTCTTAGGGTTTTAAATATGAACTATATTTGTACATTCCCTTTACAGCTTATACACAAGGTCATGCTGAAACTCCATTGTATCGGTTTTCTTTAGCGGACGGGACCATAGTGACAGCACAAACAAAGAGTAAACTGTTTCGAAATCCTGTAACTAATGACCGCCATGGATTTGTCTCTACCCACTTCCTTCAAAGGTGAAATCAGTAGCATCTGTTGATAAACTGTGTCATAGTTTTTAAAAATATGTTTAAAAATATGCAGACCAATTAAAAAGGCAACAAAACCCCTCCAGATGCATCACTCATGGCTAAAAGTTAAATGTACCTTAAATAGCACTTCCTATGACCTGTTCTTGTTGATTGTAAGAGTAAGTGAAATGTCACTCTGGAGGGAATCTGTCTGCTTCTGGCATTAGAGTGCCTCCAGATGCTGAAAAATCAGTATCTGAGATTGTTCAGGGCATCATTAGTGTGCACAGTAGAATGGTGTAAGGCACTGACTCAGGAAGGGAGTAAAAGAAGAAAGATCTTTAAATTGATAAATCTGACTAATGACTGTTGATTAAAGCCTTTTGAGGTGGTGCTACTGTATGTACTTATAACTCAAATCACCTAAAGGACCAAGCATTTATGTAATGCATAAATGAGTGGCAGAGTTTAGTTCTGCTTTCGTGGAAGCTTGAATTCTCACTGCTCTTTTTGAAAAAATATTTGGAAAATTATTTAGTAACGTCTTTGATTCCAAATAAGGTTTTAATTTGTTTTCCTGGGATTTCTGGGGATGTTGTTGAATTTACAGAGAACAAAATGGATATCGGCCAAATCCTAATTCTGTTGGGCAACACATCAGAACGTCTGTGACTGGAAACACAAATTCTGTTGGTGGTCTTATGAACATGTCACCTGGTCAAGGCCTGCCAGTGCAGAACAGGAGCTATGGGATGGGCGATGCCAGTGCAGTGGGTCAGCTCGGCAGCACTCGATACGGAGGCCCAGGGAGCTCCTCCCCTGGAATGCAGTCCTCTCCTTATCAGAATAACAGTTACGGGTTAAATATAAGTAGCCCACCACATGGTAGTCCTGGTTTAACTTCCAACCAACAGAATCTAATGATATCTCCTAGGAATCGAGGGAGTCCAAAAATGAGTTCACACCAGTATTCGCCAGTTACAGGTATTTTATTTTTGCTATAAGCTCTTTTTCTTTAAGCTGTCTTTTCTCACTTTTATCTGAATCCCATCTTTCATCCTTTTTAACAGTTCTACATGACCCTGTATGTGTTACTTAAATGTGGTATACCTGATTTCTTGGTAAAAATGAATTTTAAAATTGTTAACTCAATGTAGCAGTCATACATAATCCAAAGGAAAAGTAGATAAAGGCAGTACTGTAATGTAATAAGTTTGATTTCTGTCATGTGATACAGGTATGCACTCGCCAATGGGATCTGCCAGCAACACTAGCAACAGCACTTTCTCTAGCAGTTCTCTTAGTGCTCTGCAAGCCATTAGTGAGGGTGTTGGAAATTCCCTTTTATCAACGCTTTCTTCACCAGGTCCAAAATTGGATAATTCCCCAAATATTAGCATAAGTCAGCAAAGTAAAACAAGTACCCAGGACTCCAAGAGCCCTTCTGGTTTGTATTGCGAACAAAACCAAGTGGAAAGTTCCATCTGCCAGTCAAACAGCAGGGATCTCCTTAGTGAAAAAGGAGAAAAAGATAGTAAAGAGGAGGCATCTGAAAGTCAGAGAGGACCATCTGAGAGCAAGGGGCATAAAAAACTCCTTCAGCTACTCACATGTTCCTCAGATGAAAGAGGACATTCTACAGCATCAAACTCACCTTTAGACTCAAATTCTAAAGAATCTTCTACTAATGTTACCAGTCCTTCAGGAGTTTCCTCATCGACGTCTGGAGGGGTATCTTCCTCCACAAACATGCACGGGTCGCTCCTGCAAGAGAAGCACCGGATTTTACATAAATTGTTGCAGAATGGTAATTCTCCAGCAGAGGTGGCCAAGATCACAGCTGAAGCTACTGGTAAAGACACATATCATGATGCCAGTAACACAGCGTCGTGTGGAGAGGGCACCGTCAAACAGGAACACCTGAGCCCAAAGAAGAAGGAAAACAACGCTTTGCTAAGATACCTGTTAGATAAAGATGATGTTAAGGACCCGCTTTCCAAAGAGTTGAAGCCTAAGGTAGAAGGTGTGGATAATAAGATGGGACAATGCACTAGTTCTACAATTTCTACTTCTAGTCAAGAAAAAGAGATGATGAAAATAAAAATGGAGCCAGTGGAGGAGGTACAGTATAATGTAAAATGATGGCAGTGAGCTAACCAACATTTATTATTATTACAATGAATGGCTGAATATGGGACACTCTTTATAGTATGCGTGTGTAAACATTTCTGAAAAAGTTCTGTGCAAATGATGTGAAACAATAGACTGAGGTTTCATTGTAAGTCAAAAAACACACACAAACAAAGAGAACTACAGAATATGTGTGTAGCCAAATCTGATGTACTGAAATCCTGGACTAATGTTATCTTTAAGTTACGGTATGATTAAGGTAATATTAACAAGTTATTCCTTAAAATCAGATCTCTAATATTTGCAATTTCACATAACACATGTTTGTCTTATGGCTTATTAGAAGATGCCTGTGTAATTAGTTGTCAATACAATAGTACAAGGTAAAATGTGACTTCAATTTGAAAATATAAACGCTACACAAAAATGTGTAATACTTAAAATAGCTATGATTTGATTTGGCTCATTCATTGGTTTTAGCACTCTTTTTTTTTTCCTTAAATGAGTGAATGTGTTGTTCCAAATAGTTACATATATTCAGAATTCAAATAAATATATGCATATTTATTTGTTTCAGTGTTCTGGAGTTGGAATTCCAAGAAATGTCATGATACAGAAAACTATAGCACCATGGAACAACTATTCTGAAACCAGCAGTACACTTGTTAGGGACAGCTGTTCTTAAAATTATAATCTGTATATATTATTTTTGTGTGTAAGTCCTAAGTCAGATTAGGAACTATTTCAAAGTAAGCAGTACTAGTCAGTATGGCAGAGTTTACTGAAAATATTTTGTTACATTATAATTTGAATTTCCCAAGTCAATAATAACTATGTAAATTAAAAAAAAAAAATACGCACAATTTTTATATTAGCTAGTGGCTGACTAGAAATAAAACACTTTTATAACATTTTTTTGAATACCACTTATGGAAAAGTCACTAACAACTGTGTAATGGTACCCAACATGTAGTTTCAGTACTTGCTCCTGAGATCTAATTAAGGTATTCAGAGAAACTTTTTTTCTAAAGGTATGAATCCGCTATATATGAATTCTTTTTCTATTAAAACTGCGTCTGATTTAAAGACAAATTTTTGAAGAAGTTTGGGGCTCCAACTGACCAGAAAAACCTATTGGTAATTTTCATGTCTTGTAGTGTTTTCCAGTAATCGAATTAGGCTTTTTGTGTATGACAGATGAATCATTTATCACTGAATGGTGCACATTCTTGATGCTGTTCGTTACCATTAGTGTTTTTATCTTTGTAATTTGTGATGACTGAAAAGTTTATATCTGAATATAGGTGCTTTTCATTTTAGTTGTGTGTACCTCCAGTTTCTCCTAATTCTCAAAATAAGCCAAGCAAAATACTCTAAAAAAATGTAGATAAATGGTATCTGAAGTTCTTTGAAAACTGAGAGAGAGCTCAAAATAGTGTCAGTGAATTAAAACACTTGTCTCTCAGTTACATATTTTAAGATTAGCAGGGAGCTAAATAAAAACTGAGGGATAGCCATATGAGAGTAAATAACCTTAGTATTTTACTGCATCAATTTCAGGTGAATGGAGACTTGGATAATTTGGATGCAATTCTAGGTGATCTGACTAGTTCAGAGTTTTACAATAATGCTATGTCTGCAAATGGAAATAACCTTGGAACAAAGCAAGCATTATTTCAAGGAAATGCCCTTTTGGGTAAGGAATTTAATATCACTTTGGTTTTAAAGCTAGGGTTTTCTTCTTACCTAATGTAGACATAATGCATCCTCAAATCCTTCAAGAATATTTTCTTCTTCTCCTCTATCTTCAAGGGCAAACCTAATGCAAAATGGCTAATTATGCTTCATAGGCTATTATGTACACTATTAACTGTCTCATCTGGTAGCCCTCATCTATTATATACGCAATGAATAGCCTTCAGTTCCTTGTTTTATGGTTTAATCTGGGTTTGTCTAATGTAGATTTCTCAGAGACAAGTCATCAGGAAAAATATTCTCTGAGTTGTAAACTAAAACTGAGATTTTTTTTATCCCTTACAGATGTCTAGGAATATATTATGGGACCAGTGACAAGCTTTCAATTTCACTCTTATTCTATGTGAAAACAACATCTTGTGGCTAATCATTACTCCTCCTTGACATCTAAGGAATGGCCTTCCTTAGTAGGAAGCTGAGTGTGAGGGAAAGATAACCTTGCTAATAGACCAGCATCGTTGCAGTTGTTACTTGCTTTTATGACATTGGTCATCTCTTGGTTATATAGGGCAAGGGATTGCTGAGGTAACTGAGGAAGGTGAAAAATGAATAACGAAAAATACAAAAACAAGTACAAGAACACATAAGACCACTGACACCGTTGGCTGTGGAGCACAGTGATTTGTGGCTTAATTTTCCATGTAGTATACTGTGTGCGGGAACACAGTGTCTGGATTCAAGCTGTTCCAAACAGAATAATTTGTTTTCTATCTCCATGTCAGAGTTATCAAAGTCTAGGGAGTCCACTCATATATGTTAAGGAATCTGTAATACTAGTGTGTTTGAAAATGTTAAAAACATGATTCATTACAGAACTTATATTAAAATGATTGGGTTTTTTGTCCGAGGCCAAAGGGAACTGCATTTGACTTGTAAAAGATCCTAACTATGTATTCAAAATCTGATTTTGGTGGTGCAGACTTAGGCAAAATAACTATTTCTGGCTTGCTTAAGATCAAATACGATGCCTATAAATAGATCAGACTAATTTATTCAAATCGTTAATGGCACTTTCTATTTAAAATGTACGGTTTCATGCATCTTTTAATTCTTTAACAGGAGTGAAGAGTTCCCAGTCCGTGCAGACTACTCGCCCACCTTTTAACAGAGCCATGTCTTTAGACAGCCCTGCAGGCTCAAGTGCTTCAATGAGGAATGTCAATGCATTCTCCATGTTACAAAAGCAAAACTTCATGGGTGGAAGTCCAAGAATGATTGATAACCAAGAAAATTTTGGAGGAAATCTGGGTTTGTTGATTTTGTGCAAACAGATCTCATAGTAAAGGCAAAAGCTTTTATGTAAAACAGGTTGCAACATTATAATATGAATTTTGGTTAGAAGAAATCTTAACATAAAAGTGTTAATTTTACAATCAACATATTAATAACTCTTAGTTATTATCCTGTTTATTATTTGTGTATCATTATCAGTACTTTTGTTAAGTAGTTAAATTATTTTTCTGATTATTTAAATTATTTGAGTTTTTAATTTAGCATATATATTTGATATAGAGAAGCAAGAACAGGTCACAGTGGTAGTCAGTCATTATGACCTTTAAATATATTTAGACTCATGTAGGTTTTTGATGATTTAGAACTTGGCATGGTAAGCTTTAGGTGCTTTTGTAGGAGTTCAGTGGATTGCTCTGTCATTGGCAGGTACACTTGTTGGTGGAGTAGGGAAATAATTCTAAAACCAAAATATGTAATGTACTCTAGATGACATTCCTGCATTTTCTGCTCTTCATTATAGCAAGTGCTCCCAACAGAAATGTGGCGATAAACCAGCATCAGGCAGGAGACTGGGGTCTGCCAAACTCCAAGGTGAATAGATTGGAACCTCCAAGTTCTGCCGTGATGTTGAGACCAGGACCTGAGTTTACTGCAGCCCTGGCCAGGCCTGCAGGGGGTGGCTCTGTGCCCGGGCTGCCCGTTCGCTCCAACAGCCTCCCTGGTACAAAGCCAGTGCTGCAACAGCCAGTGATTCACATGAGTAAGTTCTTTGCTTTTTATTGTCCTGCACTGTCTCACTGCTTTCTTAGTAAGCATTCGTCATAAAAATCTTTTTGGTTTTGGTAGAATGCTAGATTTTCATCAAAAAGCTTTTTGATGTAAAGACTGTTATTGTTCCCCAACTATGACATTGAATGACTTTTTGATGGTTTTGTTTTTTCTGGTGCTGTCCGTGTGTTTCATACACAGATAATTCATTCGGGGGGATAATTTCTGTGTATTTCTGCAGTGCAATACTTCTCTGCTAAACTCGAGGAACTAAATGGCATCTACGATTCTCTATGCGAAGATACTAGTATTCTGGTTAATTTAATTCAACATAGAGATGCATTTGGTATAGATGCATTTTTTGCTGTTAAGTTTGTGGTAATCAGTGTGTTTTAAAGGTCTTCTCAGGTGTTTCAAAACTCTTCTGACACACGGAGGAGCCAAATTTCATATAAAACCACATTGCAAATACGGTTTCTCTTCAAATTATTCAAGTTTGCACAAGAGAAAATAAGCTGCCTGTCTAAAATAGGAACAGAGTCTTGAAGTCTGTGATTTTTTTTTTCTGTTCTGTATCTCTGACAAAGATTTAGCCTCAAGCTGACATTGTCCAGTCTACTGTGCCAATACTGGTGTGCCCGCAAACGGCCGGAATAGACAGCATTCCTTTCTTCCTGTGTTATCATGGAAGGCTGCCAGGGCTGTTACCAGTTCTCTTAAACACACTTACAGTTTCAATGCAACATGTGGATATGAGGTTCAATCAGGAAGAAATTCGTGCAGTCCTCACTGAGTCGGAATTCTTCAGCTTAACTTCCTAGAAATTGTTATTGCTAGGTGATTCTTACACATACTAGGAAGTGATGGGTTCACATAAACTCTCCTACACAGTGCCATATGTCTCCCCATAGGTAGAGGGAAAGCAGAGCAAAATGTTATGTACTTTCTGTTTCTTTTGACTTCCACTTTGTGCTGGAATTTAAAATGCCAAATGTGATATCACTATGACCATGTATTTGGTGGTACCAGGATGTCATTGGCCAGGAAATTTTTTTTTTTTTTTCCCCCATGCAATATGCTGTATCTGTCAGACTCCTATTGTAGGAGCTAAAGGATTAGAAATAGGAATTCTGCTCTAATAGGGTAGCAGCTTTAGATCACTGTCTGTCATATTTAAATCTGTGGTCTGTTATATTTCTGAAATTATCCTGACTGTGAGGTTATGTGTGTGTATACACTTTAAAACACACTAATGGAAAGTTTGTGAAGCTGCTTGACAACTTGAATGATCATCCACAATATGAACATTCTAGGAGAGCAAAATGACACTTTCGGTTTTTAAAAACAAACAAATGTTTTACCTCGCAGGGCCAAATGAGATAAACATCAGCATGGGAGAGAATCCGTATGGACAGCCTGGACCTTCTAACCAGCCGGGACTGTGGCCTGACAACATGCTCTCCATGGAGCAAGCGTCACGGGGTTCACAAAACAGGTAGAGTCGGGGAAGGTTTTAAGGTAAATTAAATAGAACTCTTCACTGTTTGTTAGAAGAATTTAAGACCTGGAAAAAAATTGTGTGGCATACACAGTGGGGATAACAGATTGGAGTTAGAATCTGTTTCCATTTCTGCTGCTGTTATGACACTGGATATTTTTTAACCCAGCTCCACAAAAGGCACTATTAACAAAATCAATCAGTCCTTGAGTTGGGAGGAAAGAGATAGGAAAATCTGAAATCATATCTCGGTGGCACATGGCAGAAGCTAGGAGAAAGCAGAATTTACATGTGTTCAAGGATACATGGAAGGTGACTGGACATCTTAGGACCTAAATTCAAGACTTAAGTTGTTAAGTCCTACTTCAGTCTTCTTGGTGATTATAGTACTTATATCATCTCCAGGTCAATATATTATATAAAAACTGTGGTACTGAATCTCTTCACTGAAAGAGTGGTCAGGCATTGGAAGGGGCTGTCCAGGGAAGTGGTGGAGTCCCCATCTCTGGAGATGTTCAGTGAACAACTGGACGTGGCACTCGGTGCTCTGGGCTGGGTGACAAGGTGGGGATCAGTCATAGGTTGGACTCGATCTTGGAGGTCTTTTTCCAATCTTAATGATTCCATGATTTTAATGTTTTTATATTTATAGACAATTAGTTAGAAACTCTTTGGATGACCTCTTATGTTCAGCACCAAATATGGAAGGCCAGAATGATGAAAGGGCACTTTTGGATCAGCTGCACACATTGCTGAGTAATACAGATGTCACAAGTCTGGAAGAAATTGACAGAGCATTAGGAATTCCTGATCTTGTAAACCAAGTAAGTAAACAGAGGTTTTGGCCATTAATTTTCAAAAAACCTATATTCTGTTTGAAAAGAAAGTGAAGAGGGCCTCCTCACTCCCTCCATCTCCACACTTTCTCATCTTCATTTTCCTGCATCTGCCTTTTGAAACCTCTACATTGAGAAGTGATTTTCATTGGAGAAGCTCAGTATGGATTAAATTTCTTGTGCATTATGTGAAAAATAAAGTGGCATATTCTTACAAAATTTTATTGTATCATGCCTTGGTGTATAGAGGTGGGTTTTGGGATGTAATTTATTATAATTCTGTAAGCTGAGAATTGTGTGGGGTTTTTTTAGTAACCCATTTTCAACTGAGCTTAAGTTTTGAAATATTTGACTGGCAGTGGTATGTGTGCTTCCATCTCCTTCAGTTCCAGCTTGAATTTGCATGGCTAGCAAATAGGAAAAAGAAATTATGAGTAACTTGGAACTTGCTAACACACACAAAATCACACTATCATATGTACAAATAGCATCTAGAAGTGTGAAAGGGCTTGAATAGAGACACTGGTCTGTCTGTGTACATGGTGTGCAGCACAGCTGGTTTAAAAGACATATTACTAATAATCACTTTTGCTATTTCATTAGTCCAGAGACAAAACTAACAGTAGGTGTCCATGTTATATTCTACCCAAGAAACTACTGGTTGTTGTATTATGCTGTGTTAGTTTTATCGTTTATTTAGGAATTCCTACTTAAAGAATATACTTCCAGTGAAAGCACTTTTGTATCTGTTGAAGGGACAAGCTTTAGAAGCCAAACAAGATTCATTTCAAGGTCAGGAATCTTCAGTTATGATTGACCAGAAGCCTTCCTTATATGGTCAGCTCTATCAAGGGCAAGGGGCAACCGTGGCAGGAGGTTTTAGTAACATCCAGGGGCAACAGCCGTCTCTGAATTCAGTGGTGAATCCGATGAGCCAAGCGAGCGGTTTCCCCCTGCCGAGCGCGCAGCCCCGAGCCGGCGCGCTGAGGCCTCGGAGCACCGCGCCCAAGCAGCTCCGCATGCAGCTCCAGCAGAGGCTCCAGGGCCAGCAGGTAACTTGTTCCTCTCGCATTTACACTCCTTGGTGTCTCACAATGGAATCAGTTGCACGTGGAATTGCGTTGCTTCACAAATGTGACAAAAGATGATCGAGAGGATGGATCTTCCATTTTGGCACTGCTGCTCATTGAGTGCCTGATGGCTGCAGGATTGAAAGAACCTTTATGAGGACAAGTGTTTTTCCATTAGCCACCCTAGCTACAGGTTGGATTGGTTCCTGTAGCACACAACATCATTGTGACTTACAGCAGTGCTCTTGTACGATGTCGCTCTGGGTGATCTCTTTATCTGTGTTAAGATGAATATTTTTTCTGAACCTCACAGGTATCATTAAATGGGAACTTGTATTTCTCCTGTAAATCAGGTGTTACTTCTTTTTCATTATGTTTTCTAACTAATCATTTGGGCTTATTAATACATGGGTTTGCTTTCCATTTAGTGTTTGATATAATTTTAGGTATTTTCTTTTGGATGAAAGATGGGAGAACAGATACCACCATATAGATCTTAACACTAAGTTGAAAGGACTGCTTAAAAACTTGGTGCATGATTTCAGCATTGAATTCCCCATGTGAAAATGCAGGCATGGTATCAAATAAAATGTACAAATAAAACTCGGAAAACTAAACTTCTGTGGTATGATATGGAATGGCAATGTTTAAACCCTGTTCTCTCTTGCTTTCTGTGACACTAATTCAGTCTGTGTGGCTTTGAGCTTATGGGAGAGGAGGAGACAGGATTTTATTACTTTAAGCAAAGCTAGTGGTTATACTCTTTTGCCCAAGACATGATTTGGAAAAAAATAGATAGTCTGCTCTTTATTGTTTAAAGAGTGCTTGCTCTTAAAGCATTCTAATTATCAGAGTACTAATTTCAAAGGAAATAAAAAAACCAAAGCCAATTAGTATTGCACTGTTTGGAGGGTTTTTCTTTTTGTGTGTGTTTGAGCTGCTTAACCAAATACTTCGGTTCTTGGGGTACATCATACAAAGAGAAAAAGTAACCATTGCACTTCATGGATTCCAGAAGTCTGTAAATAATTTTTTTTTTGCAGGAGTTGCCATTACTTTGTTGAGATACTGTTATTTTCAAGCTAATAGTGCTATAATGTCTTTTTCCAAGTTTTTGAATCAGACCCGTCAAACGCTTGAAATGAAAATGGAAAGTCCAGTCAGTGGAAATAGCTCAGCAATGAGACCAGTTATGCAGCCACAGGTGGGATCACAGGTAAGTAAGTATTACACTGTTTAGAATTTTGACCCCCTTTCATGGTTCCACAGCATTCTTCTTTGGTTTTGTCCCCCTGCACAGTTAAAAAAAACCAAACCCAAACGTTTTTTTACCTCCCTTATTCCTGAGATTGCAGAGGGATTCATTTGGTCATGTTATCAATTCATCGTGCCGACTTTTTCCATGTGGAATGTGATACTGACTTTGTAGTTTGTTTAGCACTAATGACAATTTAATGAAAACCTTTGCCTAGTATCTTGATGATTTTTATTTTTTTTACTGGCTGTGTTTTTCTTAACTTGCTGTTCTGATAATGAATATACTGGGTCTTAGAAAGAGTGTAGGTCATTTGATTGACATGATTTCATTTGTAAAAACATTTTCTAATATGATTTTTCTTTTCTTTGGGGGATAGCAGCAAGGTTTTCTTAATGCTCAAATGGTGGCTCAGCGTAACAGGGAACTAATAAGTCACCATTTTAGACAACAGAGGATGGCAATGATGATGCAGCAGCAACAGCAACCTCAGGCCTTCAGTCCACCACCAAATGTGACTGCCACAGGAAGCATGGATAGTGCTTTGACAGGCCCTCCAATGGCTCAAGTTCCTCCACAGCAATTCCCCTATCCATCTAATTATGGTACTAGTACTAACATGTTTTTTTTCATCTCTCTGGGTCTTTTTTTTTCTCTTTCTTTTATTAATCCAAACTACCTAAATACCAATCATTCTGAAAAATGGAATATACTGCTACAAAAAAGGATGACTTTTCCCCTTCCAGTCGCTGAAAGAAGATAAACTAAAAGTACTAGGTGAAGACAACTGAAGTATATTGTATCTCCTTTGTTTTATTTTAAGGCATAAGCCAACAACCTGATCCTGCATTTAGTAGAGTATCAAGCCCTCCCAACCCAATGATACCATCAAGAATTGGACCCTCCCAGAATCCTATGATGCAGCATCCTCAGTCAGCAGCAATGTACCAGTCCTCAGAGATGAAGGGCTGGCCATCGGGAGGCATCAGGAACAGGTGACCCTGACAGTTACAACCTGTCTCTCAAAAAGTGTCTTTCATTTTGTAGAAAGTAGAAACTATGTTAAATAGCTTGTAGTAGGAAAACGATTTAGAAGAGGAAAAATGTCACTGTAGTGTGTGTATTGTCCTTGGTCCAGCTCTGGTTTAGGAAATAAAGTGATTAAGTGTATCTAAGTGTATTTTACACTTAGCTGCATTGATTCAAATTGGACCTCTGCAATCTTTGTAACCAGGAGCAACATTCAGTCTCTAAATATTGAAAAAAATAACCTAGTGAGAAATATGAAACTTCAGAATAGTATTCCAATGGTCGATACAGCCCTAACAGGATCCTCCAGAAAGGTAACACTAGGCATACAGATACTTCTGTTTCTAAAAATTCAAAATGCCTTTTGGGAGGGAAATTTCTGTTTCCACATTAAACGGATATTGGGTAGAAACAAGTAAATGTGGAAACAGTTTTATCTTTCACGTGTCGACAGCTGGTGCAGGGAAGGTGATATATCAATGTGTCAACTTTTTGGAAGGTAATTTTATGTGTCCTGTTGTGCTTCAGTTCTTTTCCCCAGCAGCAGTTCAGCCATCAAGGCAATCCAGCAGCCTACAGTGTGATGCACATGAATGGCAGTGGCCATATCGGGCAGATGAGTATTAATGCCCTGCCTATGTCAGGAATGCCTATGGGTCCTGACCAGGTAAGGGGTACATAAGTCTGATGAAAACCTCTGTTGACTCTCTTTTCACTGACTACAGGCTGCTTCCATCCGTTCCTCTGGCACACTTCTGCTTTCAGTTATCTTGTATATATTTACATCTGTGGACATACCAATTTTTATGTCCAAAGAAATCCCTTATTACTGATGATATGTAATCAAATCCACTGTGAACCCAAACTGAATGCTGCAATGAGCTGCTGACTGTGAAACACCATAGGGGGCATCAAGGCTTAAACTGCACAAAGGATGATGAAATACTTCTGAACACGGTAAACTACAGACATAGTGAAAAACACCTTCAGCAGATGTTGAAAATCGTATGTAATAGCTCATATGAGTCAGACTAAGAATCCTTCTGACAGACACTGATGATACTGACTCTTACAATACCTTAGAATAGCTTGTTTATGTGTAGCCGTAGAAACAATACGAACTATGGAAAATTTAGGCCCCTCATTTAAGTGGAAAATGTACTTATAACAGGCACTGAAAAGAAGGATGAATTACAATATGTACTCTTGCTGTAATCTTTCCACAAAATACCAAGGGATGAGCAACATAATACTGACATAAGCTAATAATCTAAGGACTTCTGGGTGATAAGTGAAGTTTTGGAGGACTTTGATACAACAACTGCCTTTTTTAAAGGGGGAACAATGAAGGTGAAATGTCAGATTTTTTCAAACCTACATGACACGAAGTGAAGATACCAGACTAGTGTGTTTAGGAAATTCTGAGACAGCATTTCTTTTCTAGAAATCAATTTTCAAAGAAGTGGAGCACTAAAAAGCTATTCTGCTTACAGATACTGATTATCAGTAGTTTCCTCTTCTAAATGCAGTACATGGATTGTTTTTTCCAGCAAAAGAAAAACATCTCTGGTGATTATTTCTCCTTTTCTTTAACAGAAGTACTGCTGAGTCTGGAACCACATCTTCAACCAAGAGTGGCTGTATTACTGATGCACTAGTGTTGGAAAGTCACACGTTCTTCATGGCAACTCACACTGGGCTTACAGAAACCAGTTCATCACCGTGATGTCCTAAGTGATTTCATTCAGAGGATAAAACAAACCAAAAAACACCTACCCAACAAAAATACATTTTAGTAGAAGCAGTCTCTGTATTACTGTATATTGTGGAGTACAAAAAAAGTTTGTTAATATTTTTGGCGCTCTTGCCCTAGAAATGTGTAGAATTTGGTAATGGCATTTTAGTAGATTTGATGGGTAGGCTCCTGGTATATCTTGTTTACTGTAGCTATCCAAAGTCCTTTAACTACAGGCAGACAAAAGTGCCTGGAGAAGTCACAGTGGTAAGCATTTTTGATTTCTCTAATAACAGTATCTGACAGAGAATGTAGTTCTTAGCCTTGACTCTTTTATATTAATTTCAGAATATAAATGCTGCTTTTACTCTCTTACCCCCAAGAGTCAGGGATTTCCCAAGCAAAAATGAATTGGCACATCCGAGTCCAAAATCCTGTCCACTGAAGCCAAGGGTTAAAAAGAGAGGATAAACAATTTAAATTATTTAAACACAATTGTGACTAATATTTACATATTGCTGTGCAGCAGAGTGCACTTTATGGAAAACTGTATAATGGATTAATGCAATATCTTTGAAAAGGACTCAGTATGAAGGTAGGGTGTACTCATGTTCCTTCTCAAACACAGGCTTGTAAGAATTATTTGAAAAGACTGCGTAACAGTTTGGAAATTAGAGCAATAATCTTTCATCTTTTTTTTGAAGATAACTTCAGAAAGGCGTCAGAATCAGAATTTTGCAGTCTTTTTTTTTGTGAATAAATTTTGTAAATATAATCTTTAAGATAATGTATTATATATATGACTTTTGTAGGTCACTAACTCATTTTTGCAGAGTTTGTGAAGCCAAATATTTAACAAAACTGATTTCTGTAGACTCCGTGTAGTTGCGATCCAAATAGAATTTTTTTTTAATTAAATGTAATGACTTTGACAAGCCGGGTGATTTTGGCCCACGTATTTCTCTTTTTTGGTCTTTAACACATCATTTATTTTCACATCTTTAACATGCAGCTTTTTACAAAAAAAAGGCCGGGTTGTTAAATGCTTTCTCCACCTGTGAGCACTTTTGTTACATTTTTTTTACATAAGCCAATTTGCCACAAGGGCTCTGTACTGTAACGTTACGACTTGTCAGGACAGTTATATGTCTTTCTGTGATACGTCTCCTTTCCAGTTGATGAACCTGGATTGTGTCTTTTTTTTTTTGGTCAATTTTAATGAACTAAATGTTCTTTGAAAATGTTTCCCACAAAATATTTGTTGTTACATGACATCCAGAAATCTCTAAGGATATTAAGCCACACTTCAAGTGTCTGCACCTCACTGGATTGTTCTAAAAGTAAGGAATGTATTTTCGAAGCAGGTTTCTCTTGTATCAGTATTTAAGTTTGGTTACGTATTTGCTGATGGGGGGGGGGCTTCCCTCCATTTCGGGTCCTTGGAATGACTCAGCTTTTGCAGTTACGAGTCAAACCTCTACAACTTCATAAGGGATGGCCCAGAAATGTTTAAGACGTGTGGTGCTTCTGTTCTGTTGTTCATTGTGCAAAGGAAAACAGATTTCTCCCAAGCAAGTAAAAAAAAAAAACCAACTTTTATCTGTGTTCTTTATTGCTTGTTCTTGGTACTGTTAGCAAGAGGTGGTTTTATTGCTCAGAATATTCAGTGATCTTCCATTTTAATAACTTTAAATAGAAATATTCTCAAAACATCCATCCTTAGTATCCAGCCAGTTGTGTTCCAAAGGGAATGCAGAGTCAATCAATCTACTTCCTACACCCCTGTCTCTGTCAGCACCCAGGATGTGAAATCTTCAGTCCAATTCATGTGTGGTTTTTAATGCAAAATTTTTAAAAGCCTAAGGAACTTTTTTTTTTTCATTTCTTAGAACATATCTGTATCTTTGAAAGGCAACAATCGCTTGCTTTTTATATTAAATCAGAGTAGAACAATCTTTGTATTTTGTAGTTGTTCATTATATTGATGGAAACTACAAACCCTAGTTGCTTTCACTAGGTGAGCTCTTTAGAATATACACTACTTCATACATTGTGCCCTGCAATTTGTTAAAAATTATTCTGTTTATACATCTGTAACTGGTACCTGACTGATGTTATAAGGGTTCATAATGTTTTCATCTGTGTTTAGAATGGTGGAGCTTTCCAGTACCTGGGGGGTTTTTTTTGCTCAATCTGAAGACTTTTAGTTTGAACTTAAGGGGAAGAGGCATTTTTAAAATGCATTGATTACATCTTTCTTGGCAGCACTAATCCTAAGTCTAGTCTGTCTAGTTTGAAATCTGTTGACATTTAGTTATTGCCATCAATTTTGCTTTGGTTCTATAGAAGAGAATTTTCTGGATGTTTTAAAAAAAGAACCTGTATAATAATATTCAACAGTAAGAGAGCAATTAGTGAATACAGCCACCTCTGATCACTGCTGCAGAAATGTTGTTTTACTACATGTCTCTTACTCTTTTGATCACAGAGATCATGTATTTATTAAACTCAGATACAATTTTTTTTTTCTTGGCCTAAAGTACTACTTTCAAACTTAGAAAATCCAGACCACGTTTCAGTCACAAGACAAAGCTTATCTGAATGTTACACCAATTAGCACACCTTTTATTTTAGCATTTATGTGCAGACTGATGACAGAATGATGCAGCAAGTATGAAACCATGTAATTCTGAGAGCAATATTTTTAAGAACTTCTCAGGAGAAGGCATACAGTATTGAGAATTGCATTTAAGGTTTAGTTTACATTATAAGTATTGCTTAAAATACCTGTATCTATTTTGCAAAGCAGAAAAATCATGGGGACTGAGTTGTAAACGAGTCGGTTATAAGGTATTACCACCCTTCTGGCTTTTGAGTTTGGATGTTAATAATAATGTAAATAAAGGTTTCTATTTAAAATCAGAACTTGGTGACACAGTGTATTAGCAGTCTAATATTTGAAGGCTCATGACTGTATCCTGCCAAGGTCAGAGAAAATTCGGTGCTTTCACTGAGGAAAACCATGTCAAGAGAATGGATTTACATTTTTTTCCTAGTTGGCTGTAAAAGCTGAAGAAGTAACAACTGAGACCTTTCACTTAGGAGACCCATTTAGCATTGACTGGAATTTGTGTCTTTCTCAACCTGAACAGCAGTTTATAGAAAAGCTGAAAGAGGGGTGGTACCTTTCCCCAAACTTTGCAACAACCTACCTGTGATAAAATAGCACCTGCTTCTTGTGTCACATACAAGCCCCACAGCACAAGATTTTGTGTAAAGGGACAAGGGAACTTTTCAACCTTCTGACTGGCCTGTACCAGGAGCAGTAGGATTCTGACAGTCAAATGCTCACCTTGCCAAAGACTACAGGCTGAATACACAAAAATAGGTAAGTGCAAATTTTTTTAAATCCAATCTCAGATTCTTTCTGCGAACACACTGAGAATGGCAGCTAAAACTTTTCTCTGGAAAGCAACAAAAATGTGTTTCTATTAGTAAGCTTAAATTCCGTATTTTTTACTTACTTGTATTGATTCAGGATCTCTCAACTTAGGAGATGTCTCTGATAATCTGTGAAAATCTGTGAACTCTAACAAGTTCTAAAGAAAATCTATGGCTAGATTAAGACAGAAAATTTAAGAAAAGTTTGCAAGAAAATTTTGGGAAGGACTTACCACATGTGATACAAATACTCAAGCCCAGTTGTGTTATATTGCACATTTACAAAGACCCCACTTCTGACTTTTAAGCAGGGTTTTTTTTTTTTCTCAGTTCCTAAATTCAAGTATATTTTTTGAGTATGGAGGTGTGGAATCAGAGATCTATATGCCTGGATGTAATTCCACTAGATTTTCCTAATGTGCAAAACCAGGAAGGGCTTCAAAATAATTTCCATGCTGTATTTTGACACTGCATTTCTAAAAGAACAAGTTAAGTTTGTGCTTTAAAAAAAGTACCTCTTTGTTAGGAGTGAAGGCCACAATTGGTCGAGTCAGTCCCACGTGCCTTTAAAACAGGTAGTAGAGTAACATGAAACAAATCATAAATACAAATCTCACCACTAGTGCCTGTGCTACAATGGCCTGTACTACCATGTATTTAATAATGTCCTTATGAAAATACTCCAATACTTCCTGTACACTGTGCTTCCTTAGTAAAATGACACGGTTTTTTTCCCTTTAAAAGCCTTGAACAGTAACTGTCATTCAGAACATCCACTTTTTGTAGACTACATTACAACTAGATTATATGGGCTGTAAGTATTGAACTTTTTGGAGCTGCCTTTTTTAAAAAATAAATGTAAAAGTTACACTGCTTGGCAAACGCTGCTTTCTCAAAGGAATTGTTTTGGTTTTGAACATACAGTAAAATATTACCACATAAAAAAATTTCATACAAATCTGATTTTGTTAAAATTTAAGATGTACATTTACTGAAATTTTTCAGTACTTTTAAAAATGAATTCTGACATGTACTATGCAACAGTAAGTAACATTTTGAGAAATGGTGTGTGGGCACTACACTCTTTTTATTAACAAAATTCTTCACAACCTGAAGGCATTTATTTCCAAACAGTATATTGATAAGTATTTACACAACCCCTCCAAAAATCTGTTAGTCTGTTAGTAAATCCTGTTAGTCAAGACTTTTGCTAATCTTCATAGAGATGTAGGATGGACAAATAGATGTGGAACTAAAACATCCTCAGAGGAAATGGGAGAAATATGGTGTTGAGAACACTCAGTGCTGCTCACTTGAGTTCCTGAATCCCTTCAAAGTTCTTCTCAGCCGTTGCCTTTACATCAGTGAGAAGCAAAAGCATCCATGTTTTCTAAATCTTGTTTTAGAGTTCTGCTTGGCTGTGAAGTTTTTCTCATGATAACTGAAGATCCAGTTGTCAGTTTCCTTCAGCTGTCTGTGTAAATGCTGCTGGAATGGCTCTCTTTGGGATGTGGCTGTGCTTCCTCTTCTGTCAATTCCTGGCCCAGTGTTTCCTTGTGTCTTCTTGAAGTAAAATGCCTTGTGAAGCAGGTGAGGTATAATCCAAAGCAAAAAGCAGGTGCTATAGTGGATTTCAGAGGCCTGTATCTCTGACAGCATTTCCCATAATTTCACTGCATCTATTGAACTCACCAGTGCAAACATTCTACCTATTTCAGCCTCAAAGTTTATCCAGTCCTTCAGGCTAATGTTAAAATTCCTTTAGTCTGTACATGGATTCAAGTTCTGGCCAGTTTGTGTCCTCGTGGACGTGCAGTGGTTGGGGGAGTTTAACCCTCCCAGCCTTCCCACAGTTGTCCTCTTCAAAATAAAACAAACACGGTTTAGTGTATAACATTCCAGTAGAAAGTAGGTAGATATTTTTAATGGTTCCATGCAGTAAAAAACCAATGGAAACACTGTGCACCACCTCTAAAAGCATAGCAGGTGTATGACAGAAACAATCTGTGTTTGAAACTTCAACCTGTACAAAGCTTGTTAATTCGAGCTTCGTTTTGGTTCTAAAGCCACCTTTGGGTCTCTTCAACTAGAAATAAAAATACTCCATTACATTAGCAGATCCTCTTGCATGAGCCAGACTCTGCCTAGGAAGGGACTTGTACATATTTTTTTCCATTGCACTTTATGATTTGTAATGAAGTCTCTGCCTTCTCTTTAAGGGGAGATTCAGAGACAGTAATGGGCAAAGGTAACATTTCAAGTACTTAAATTTGTATCTTGCCCTTGAGCTCTGGCAGGCTGAGAACTGAGTATCACTGTCGAGTTTTAAAGGGCAGCTCAGTAAGAAAAAAGCAGTCTTAGATACAAATCTGTCTTGTAGTCTACTTTCTATTTTAACTTTCTTTTTTTTGCTCACAACAGAAGGTTGTGGTTGGATAAAGAGCAAGAAAACACACGATGCTGTCTCTCGTGAGAAATTACAATTGGTGTTCTTTCTGGATTGTGTGAAAAACCACTAGTTACTAATTTAGACAAAACCAACATACTGGTCTCTAATTTTTACTGGAAGTTAATTGGTTTCTTCAACTGAGAATCTACCTTTACTCGCTTGAAATTGCCTTGACCTTAATGCTCCTGGAGACCCAGAAAACCTGTACCAAGAGGTTTTGTGCAGCAGAAGTTGTCAGTAATGATGGCAATATTATATTTCTTGCATAATTTAGAGAACTCCCCACTTAAGCATTCCATGAGAATAGGTGGTGATGTTATAAAAGGTGCTGCATGCAAAAAGAGAGAGGAAGGAAAAAGCTAAGTAAAAGCTAATGCTTTTGGTGAACTGCTCCCAACTCACAGTGACTTGGCAGATGATGGTCTCTTCACATCTGGCCATTTTCGACGCTGAAACTGCCTAATTTTTAAGCAGCAAAAGGAGAAAAAAAGTTAACCATCACCAAGAAAACCACCAGCACTACAATCTGAAAGATGAGGAAGGAGAATAGTTCAGCCTGAATTTTGACTACCAAGATTAGAACATGCTGTAACACTGAAACAAAGAGCTCCAGCATTTCAAAGCGACAGGGGTGGAAGGGCCTTCCAAATGCCCTTCCAGGCTGTGCCTTTTCATGTGGTTCCCAGTCCCACACTTGTTGTGTCAGCATGAAGGCAGTACTTAATAATGTAATTTTTTTTTTAAACGTACCTGTACTGCTCGTAGCTTCCATCTTTAAGTCCTAGGTGAAGAAAAATTAACAGTGTTACTAGTGATTGCCTGTATCAGGTAAGGCACAATTTAAAAAAAGGACTTGAGAATTGAACAGATTACCCAATGCCCTGAGGAACTTGGTGTGCTCTCACATCTGACCCTGCACGGAGCAGAAGTTTGGAGCAGAACTGGGGAAGTCCCCTCCAACTTGAATTGGCCTATGAGCTTGATAGTGGTTATCAGGGTATCCTTTCCCTCTTTCCCCAGTATCACTCCTTCCTCATCATCTTCTTTGGCATCTCAGGAGTATTCACTCCTATGCTATTTACATATCAGTCTTCATTTTAAAAACATTCCGGGACACAAATCGAACACACACAAACATCTAAGCATGCAGTTATCAGCCTCAGCAGGACATTACCAGCATAAAGAAATACTAAAATGCTTTTGACTGACTGAAGTTTCCTAATGGTAGGAGTGAGCCCCATTTCCTTTTGGGGAGCTTGTGAGTACAACAGGCACTTACCTAGATCCATGTTCCTAGTTCTTGGATTGCACTGCTTATACCCTTTGCAGCTTCTGAGTTCCATGAGCTGGACATGCAGTTGATTGAGAACATCTCTGTCGAGTGTATTCACTGCATTAATTAGCTGCAATAAATAGGGGTTTCTTGTTAGTGACTATTGCTCTGTAGTTTGATAACTTTCATGTAAGGAATACAGGTGGTTTATGTGTAACAGGAAAGAACCAGATTATCCCAGTTTAAGTGATACATCCTGCAGCAATACTGTGAGATTTCAGTTTATCATAAATAAGGAAAAATGCTGTATTTCTCAAACTGTGATCTCGAGGTCTATGATCAGATACCTGATATGGATCAGTATTGAGATCAAAATACTCCAAAAATCCAGTAGCAAATTCACAGAACAGGAAGTTGTGGGTCTCGTTGATGGTCCTCAAACACCAGTATGTGTTGTTGTTGGCACTGGTACAGGCACAGAAAGGGCCCACTGCAAATTGAAGGGTTATAAAGACATAAACTACATGCTGCTGTTTTTAGCACTGCTAATTACTTTCTGTTTATGGCATTACTTTATTCATAGACAGTTACTCTCACTCCTGAGCTCTAAAGCAGAAAATGCCTTCCAGCATCAGCCTCTTGTTGTGTGCATACATTAACCACATGACATGGCTAATTAAAGCAACAGCTTCTCTTGTTGCTTGTTCTAGTTGGGAAACATTCCAGATGGTGAGATACTCCACACATCACTGTACAGTGTGCAATATCTGTAAGTTACCTGCAGTTGTTTTTACCTCCTTTGGCTTTTGTGCAAGATAATCACAACAGTGAAACAGAGATTGTTTACCATGGGGAAGACTGCATGGCTTTGGTTACCTCCTAATGAACCTGCTCAGTGCCAGTGACCACCAGCCCTCCAGCCCAGCCCAGTGCAGCTCGGGGTGGGGGTCCTTACGTGTCCACAGCGGGGCCGTTTGCCAGTGCTGGTTGTCGTGGGTGAAGCAGGTGAGGCCAGGCAAGCTGCACGTGTCGTTGTTCTGGATCCTCTTGAGCAGTTTGCGCAGTTTCTTCTTCCTTCTCTGCTCTCGCAGCAGCCACAGCCTGTCCTTCTCCTGCAGGGCCTTCCTGCACACAACAGACACGGTCATCAACTGCCTGACACTTGAACACACCCCAGGTAGGTCATAAAATAAGCTGCTCTGCGGGAAAGAAAGAAAGAACTGACACTTTTGTAATTAAATGGCTTCTCTTCCAAATGGAGATGACTCTGCTGCAATTCAATAGGACTGTGGGGAAAAAAAAGCAGCCAAAGGGGCTTAAAGGCTTCCTGAGGTCTGTGATGTGACATTTCCCAAAGCAGGAACCTTCTCTCAGAATTTACTAGCACTGTGATATGGGCTTAGTTCCTTGCTGAAGTGTGTGTGTGTGTGCATTCTAAAACAGGATAAATGAAATACTAGTACTTTTGCTTAGCTTGTACTTGGCATGTATGGACCAAATGTTACCATGTCTTGAGGACATCCACTTTCAGGGGAACAGGCCTTCACTTACTTGAAAGGATGGGATCCCTTGTGCCTCAGTTTGCTTTTGTGTTTTGAATGGTAACTGGAAAATAAAAACAGCATTGTTGGTGAACGACAAAAAGACAACAGCTCCTGTTTGTACCACACTATCAGACTGCATTTAATCCAGTGTCACTTCTCCATTCATTAGTGCACAATGAATTAAGGGTCCCTGGGCCTGTTTCCTCAGCCCCTCTGGCCACAGGGACCCCCAGGGGCTGCCCTGCACTGTGGCATCCACACAGCACCCCAGCTACAAGTTCCTGGTTATTTGAGTTTTAACTGCTCGTTTCTGTACATGAGGTAGATAAAATAAATAGATTTACAATTAAATTACAAAATTTCCTCAACTGAGTATTCACTAATTTGATCAGATGATAAGATGACAAGCTTATACCACCTTCCTGTTATTTTCCTTCTGAATGGAAGGATTTCAATACCAGCTGTACTTTGTTCCTCCACTGTTACTAGTTGGAGGTTCCAGGAAAACTTTAACAAGATGGATTGAACTGTTCCAGCAAGAACAGTGTCTAACATATTCTGAGATATGGAGAGTGTAAGCAGACATGCACATTCTTGCTGAGTGACTACTGCTTTGCCTCTGTCTCCAAAAAACTTACATGATTTTGCAGAAATTTCCTTTCTGTGGAATAACCACAGTTAAAAAAAAGACAAAACAGCCTCAATGGCAATATTTTCTGACTCATAAAAGTTACTGCTCACAAAAATCAGCAAACATAAACTAAGTTTTTTTTATCTTGCATAGACCCTGGGTGTTTCATTGACTAATTCTAAATGCTAAATCAATGCCATTCTGCAAACACTTGCACATACAAAACTCAGAGGATTAACTTCATTGATTTCAGTGGGGATTAGTCATCTTAATAATGCTATGCACAAATACAGCTAAGTGTACTCCGTATCGGTCTGAAAAGTAGTATTTTTTACATTTTCTATAAAGCATTCACAAAAAAATAACTTCATCTTTACAGTATGTATTAAATAAACTCAGTTTATAGAAACACAGTTAAATAATTTTTGAAAGCAGCAGATTATAAGACAATATAAACTTTCTGTCAGTTTGCCATTTAGAATGATACTGATTTCATCTTAAGCACTTTTGCCACAGGTTCCTATGTATGGGGTGAGCATAACCCAAGATATTGATATTCTCCATATTTGGGTGATCTGCTGCTGAAGGTCTGTCACAGGATCCACACAGGCCACAGCCCCAGTGCATTTGTACCTCATGTCTGCAGAGTGCTGCACCTCCAGGGACTTCAGCACTGTTACACCAGTGAGACACAAGTATCTGCACCCCCTCCCAGAGGCTGCTTGGTAAAAGGTGCTTTAGCCACAGGTGACAGCACAGATGCCTTGTGGTTTTGATTCCATTCAGATACAGATTTGTTTTGTGACACTTGTACCACTACTGCCACTGTGGCTGTGGTGCTCTGGTGGTACCTGGCTCTCAGCAGCCTCAGAGCTGGCTCTGTGAGCAGGAGAAGCTGCTCCTGGGTCTCTTTCTGAACGGCTTTCTCAGGGGCAAATTCTCTTTGGGTTAACTTTTGATTTGGAAACATTTTCTGCTGTGCTTATTTACAGAGCCAGAGCTCGACTGCTCCCCAGGGTGCTTGAACAGCACAGGTTCAAGACCATCTAAGGAACCTGAACGTGCACAAGTCCATGGGACCTGATGAGACTCATGCCCAGGTCCCAAGGGAGCTGGCAAGTGAAGTTGCTAAGCTGCTATTCAGCACTTCTGAAAAACTGTGGCAGACAGGAACCCTCAGTAAAGTTCTCTGATGATCCTGAGCTGCGTGGTGCAGGCACGAGCTGGAGGGGAAGGGGTGGGTCATCCAGGAGGGATGGGATGGGATGGGATGGGATGAGATGGGATAGGATAGGATGACTTGGGGCTGATGCTAAACCTCATGAAGATCAACAAAGCAAAGCAGGAGGCCCTACAGCTGGGTGGGGGCAATCCCAGTCACACCAACAGGCTGGGCACAGGATCAGCTGAGAGCAGCCCTGCTGAGAAGGACTTGGGGCTGATGGGTGATGAAAACCTCACCATGAGCTGGCAGTGAGCACTCACAGCCCAGAAACCAACAGGACCGTGGGCTCCATGCAAAGGAGTGTGGGCAGCAGGGCAAAGGAGCTGGTTGTCCCCCTCTAACCTGCTGAGAGCCCCACCAGCAGCATACAGCTCTGGTGTCCCCAGCATAAGAAGGACATGGAACTGTTGGAGCAAGTCCAGAGGAGGCCACAAAATTGATAAGGGGACTGGAGGACTTTCCCTATGGGGACAGGCTGAGAGAGTTGGGAATGTTCAGCCTGGAGAAGAAAAGGTTGTGTGGAGACCTCATAGCAACCTTCCAGTATTTGAAAGGGCCCTACAGGGAAGACAGAGATGCTCTTCATCAGGAACTGTAGTGACGGGTTGAGGAGTAACGGGTACAAATTGAAAGAGGGGATATTCAGGTTAGATATAGGAAGAAATTTTTTTACTGTGAGGGCAGTGGGACACTGGCACAGGTTGCCCTGAGCTGCTCTAGTGGAAGGTGTCCCTGCCCATGGCAGGGGGCTGGGACTGGATGATCTTTAAGGTTCCTTCCAAGCCTTAATATTGTATGATTCTATGAACCTTCTTTCCATGGAATCAGTGGGCTGACCCCACAGCCATTTTTCAAAGATTTGGCTATATAAGAACCAATTATACAGAGACCTTAACATATAATCACTATTCTAGTGCCTGTTGCACTTAATTCACAAGTCATCTGTAGTAGGGAAAAAAATGCCTGTTGCACTGTCAGTAGTGCCTACAAACACAGATACTCTGCACCAACTGTTAACAGTTCCAACAGCCATAGCTGCTAAATAGTACAGTGATTGCATTTTAGGAGATAATCCAGCTTTGAAAAAAATTGAATGGGAGGACACTGTCTCATCTTCCCACTCATACTTCACAATTATTTTTATAACAGATTGGTGTAACACTGCACCATAATAACAATTTGCCCTAGTGAAAGTTTTCAGAAAAAACCCTGCATCTTAAAATACTGATCTCTAATATCTCTAATAGCAGCGTCTTTGGTACAAGAGCATAACTAAGTGGTTTACAAGCCATGTTACATGCCCTGTTATACCATCACCACCTGATACAGACAAAGTGCCTGGGAGAAGGTGGGTCTTGCAGGTAAGCAGCAATCCAACTGCCCCTGAATGCATATTTAGGAGTAGAGTAAGTGGGCAACCACTCAACAAACCAGACCCTGAGCCCTCCTGTGAGGAGAGAAATCAGTTACGGTTACACACTACAAAGAATTATTCTGAAGTATACAAGAAATACCTTATCCTGTTACAATCACACTCTTCAGGTCGCTTCTTCTTTAGATGACCTCTTACCTCCCTCAGGTTTTTTATTTTATTTTGCAAAGTTTCAATCTAAAAAAAAAAAACAAGAAAAAGTAAAGATAAGGTAAAGCTAGATGTTAAAACCTTTTCAAACCCATTCTGCTGTCCCCAAATGCTTCCTCTCTTCACTACCTTCCATGGCTCTCACCACTAACAAGCATTTTCAAATTATCTGACTTTCCAGAAGGAAACCACAGCAGGAGGAAGCCTTGCTGATTCCATTTGCTTGCTCTGACTCTGGACTCTGAAAGTGGCATGTGATGCTGGGGAATGGGGGGCACAGAGTCACGGGCAACACTCCTGCTTCCCTTGGGATTTCTCCTCTTGCACTCACATTTGGAAGGGGAGAGAGGTTGCTCAGAGGAAAATGAAGCCCTTAACTTTCAGCCTGTTCTGACACCAAGAAGGGGAAGGGGAGTGCATGCTCTTCAGAGGTTCTGAAACAGCAAAGCAGCAGGGCCCTGTCACTTTGTAGGGCAGGTTTGGCAGTGTCTGCCCACGTGGGATAGTCATCAGCAGTGCATTGTGCCACTCACATGGGTTTATTTTTAACTGCCTATTTTTTTCACTAAATGAAACTCCTGCTTTTGTTCAGTCTGGCTTATACACAGCATGGCCTATTTCCACTCACGTGGGTATTGCAGGCCTCTACCTCAGTTCTCTACACAGCAGAGAAACCAAAGTAATCCAGTGTGAACAACAGTCTCTGCACAACCACCATCAGCCATCAGTGACCATAAGTCACTGATGTGGAAGCTCGTGGCTGTTGAAGCAGAGACAGGACAGAGTCCTCAAGGAAAATACACAAAGAATCCAGCCCCATGACCCTAAATCAGGAATACAACAGAAGAGAAGTGAGTTCTTATTTCCTTTGACACTCCATATAGTCTACATTTTCTGAAGAAAAAACGATTACAAGAGCATGGTGATACTGGAATTCCCCTTTTTTAATCTTTGCAGACTAGTAAGTTTTTCAGTACCTGCAGCGTGTGCCAATCCCTACCACAAAAGGGGCCAAAAGAGTTCCTAAACAGATCTTTGCTGTGAATTTATTGCAGGAGGTCCATCCCTGCTCCTCTTTTGCATTTGTTCCCTCATTATCTGGACCTTGGAAGAGGATCCTTAGACCCCTTCGTACAGAATATGTGCAAAGGGTTTGAGCTTATAGTGACAAAAATGTCAAATGAAGTTTTACAGGCAAATTTCATTGGGCAAATTATCTCCAGGTTCTTCATATACACAAGCCTATGAAAAAATTCAATTCCAAAGTGCAAGGGTTAAGAAAAGCACAAGCAAGCAAAAGAAATTAATCCTGTAAACACCAAAACTAATGAAGCTCACTTTTTCTTGGGCTTACATTTAATGTTGAAGGCCTTGTTTTTGAGAGGCACATTGGGGAGCAGGGCTACTAAGACGTTAAAAAGATCCAGATTAATTTTTTCTCAGGATGGAGACACTTATAAGTCTTATCTATCTCAGAAGGCATATGACATTTCTCAGCTGTGCCTTCAGTTGCAGTTGTCTCTTCCAGTCAGCATCTTGTCTTCACAAACTTGTACTAAACTAGCTCTGAAATATCTATTCTGAAATCAGCCAGCAAGTTCAAAAGGTTCCAGGGAGGGACAAAGACACCCAGAGGCAGACAGACACACACAGTCAGCACGATCCTATCAGCCCAGAGAAAACCAGGCTAAAAACACACACTGAAAACATCACTGACCTCATGGTCAATATGAAGTTTATGGTCCTTCCAAGCTTGCAGTGACCTGTACAGATCTGTGTCACACTGAACAGTGTCATTCTCCAGGATGTAACACCTCGGCATGGAAAAGCAAACAGTGTTTATTACAGTGGATACACACACAAACAGAGCAATGCAAACAGCTGCTTTCAATAACACACCTCCAGGACACGAGACCCATGGATTGCAAATGACATGCAGAATTCAAAAAACAATATTCATTCAAGAGAATATGAGCGTGTGCTGAGCAGGAAAGAAGTCTGGGCTTGAGGTGCCATGGAAATTTTTAAGAAGTAGAAAAATTCAAGGAGAATATTTCTACCAAGCAGAACCTGTTGACTGTTTAACTTCTATACATAAATTGTGCTGCACAGGGTTCTTGCTTATTCATTAGACTGTCTACATAAATAATCTTGACTAACTGGCAAGCACAGAAAGCATTACTCAAAATGCATAATTAAGCGATGCCGGGGTAGGGGCAAGGACGAGGTACTCCCACATAAGATGTATAAAGAAAAGGGAAAAACCCCAAAACAGCAAACCAGACACACAGAAATTTTTCTGTCTTGTACAAAAGGGATAACATTCTTCAAGCATATCTTCCTGACTTCAAAGGTAAAATACCCTCTGACAATATTAAGTCCTTATGTTTCACTAACTTCTAGTAAAATCCAGTTCTTAAAATTCTTTAATAAACAAGCAAACAAAAATCACCACTTGACACATTTACCCGAGAAGTTCATTAGGGGTCAAATACCACATAGCCATTTCTGAATGCTTGTTTAAATTAAGGCTGAGTATTTTCAACAATCCTTCATTTTCTTTAAACCACCTCATGCATGTCGTCCCACTGCCTTCTTTTCTGCTAGTGTTCGTGGGGACTCCTCATGAATAATGCACAACCCTCCTGACAGTTTCTTCTCTGAATCTTGGATTCACCCAGTAAGGCATCAAAAATCAATTCAATTTGTTCCAGAAGAAAAGCACAAATAGTGATTTATGGATCCTGAACATTCAGCAGAGATGGGGTAAGAAGGCATAATTCTCTGATGCCAGCCTAGCTACATTTCCTCTTATTGATGGGTCTCTAATTCACTTCTGTGAACAGAAGTCAAATGGAAAACACAGATATCAACAGCAACTAACTGGCTCCTGCAAGTTTACATGAGCTAGTCATCAAACAATTTAATGCACATAATCATTAACGACTGGTGGCTTTCCTGATAATTCACGAGTGGAAATGGTGACTAAACTCATTAAAGCACAGTTAAGAGACATCATCAGTCCCTTTACTTGCACCCTGAGGAAATCATTTTTAGCTGTTAGAGTGCTCAGACAATTGCCTTCCCTCTCCCTCAGTATGTTTCATTTCCCAAGGCTCCTGGTCCATCCAACTTCATTCATAATATAGATTTTCCTTTCCTAGCACTGGTTACAGAAAGCATGTACAAAGCAACCAGTGACACAAAACCAGTTCATACTCCAGTCAGACCAGCTTACTCACTGCACACTGATTTCCAGGGGTGAGGCCTCTCCTGGTTCCACACAGGTGTACATGTAACTGCTGCAAACAGTTTTGCTTGTCCTCACTGGGAACCTGCACTGATCTGTGATTACTGTCTCGAGCCAGTGCAGAAGACACCAAGGCAGTGCTGCAGCTCCTCAGGAGCCTCACACCTCTGTACTGACAAAACCAGAGCAGAACCAAACACTGTTGTACAGATGGCAGTAAGAATCTTAGTGACTCTAGGCTGGGTATCCAACAGGGACACAATGTGTTCAGCACACTTTAACATTTATGTACAGCAGTCACTTTAGCAGCAAAATCTTTTCCAACTCTACCACGTGCACTCACCTGTGGGTCACTTTGATCAGGTTAGGGGCTGTGGACTCAGCAATGTCACCAGTGCCACTGTATTCCCCCATGTCTCCGTCTTCCTCCTGATGGACAACAGCCCTCTGCACCTTGTGCCTCTTGATGCTGGTGCTCGGTAAGCTGAGCTGGTATCCACCCTCTAAGCCCGGGTTATAGACACCTGCACCCAGCTCCACGGGCACGGAGCGCAGAGAGCGATTCCGCACATAGGCTGGTTTGAATTCTGCAGGGAAAAACAAGGCACACAAGGGCAGAAACACCATGTTACACTTTGCTCCTCTTCGTGGTTCTTGGGAGGAAAACGACCAGCCCGTACTGCGTTGCATGGAACTACGTGGATGACAAGTGGTGTTTGTGGCAGCTGCCCTCGGAGCCGCTGCTTCCTCACCTTTGGCACAAAGGACGGAGGGCTGGACGGACACCCCACAGCTCCGGGGAGGGCGGGTGCAATGCGAACGCAAACGAATAGCAGAGGGAAAAGAAAACGTTCTCGTCCAGCACCGCCGAGAACAAAGAGCTCGTTCGAACGGACGCTGCTCTTCCCCACGATCAGCAGGTGGCGGCCACACCTCGGGAACCACCCGCGACATCCAGGGCACGTCACCGAGCCGGCAGTCCTGCCTCCCTGCTGCCCACCACACCTGCTCCACTGCCAGGATTCTGCCAACACTTTCTGGAAGTTGTCCCAGTATCCCCAGTGTTCAACCTGAGCCTTTTCTCAATTCTGTGTTCATTCTTCAAGGATGGATGCTTGATTTTTTCGGAAGGAATTAATATCAGAATCTGCACTTTTATCCACATCCAGTTCTTTTCTTTGCATTTCTTTTTCTGACGTGCAGCCCAGTCAGTGAGTTTCTCCATGAAGCACCACTCTCCAGTGCCATGCATTCCCTCAGACTTTGCTTCTGAATTTGGAGTCCAAAAGCAAAAGGAAACATTTCCTATGAATTGCCACTGTTCAGTATGAGATTCTCATTTATCTTTGCACCATTACTGCTTTCCAAAGTTCTCTGTTCAGCCAAATCCCCAGAATTTCTCTTCTGTTTGGTCTGGAATGGCACAAATACAACCTAGTTGTGGAATCTAAATCTATATCTAAACTTCCCCGCTCTATTACGGGGCCCATCTTTGACCTTAATTCCTGCTCACCACCAATGACTGCTGAGAGTCACTCATGAGATTCATAGACTCACAGAATTAACAAGGTTGGAAAAGATCCCTGAGATCAAGTCCAACCTATTACCTAACACCACCTCGTCAACCCTGGCACCAAGTGCCTCATCCAGTCTCTTCTTAAACACTTCCAGGGACGGTGACTCCACCACCTCCCTGGGCAGCCCATTCCAATGGCCAATTCCTCCTTCTGTGAAGAATTTTTTCCTAAGATCCAGCCTAGACTTCCCCTGGAGCAGCTTGAGATGTGTCCTCTCCTTCTGTCACTGGTTGTTGGGAGAAGAGACCGACCCCCCCTGCTGCACCCTCCTGTCAGGGAGTTGTGGGCAGTGACCAGGTCTGCCCTGAGCCTCCTCCTCTCCAGGCTGAACACCCCCAGCTCCCTCAGCCTCTCTCCACAGCCCTTGTGCTCTGGACACCCTCCAGCCCCTCCATGTCCTTCCCAAACCGAGGGGCCCAGACCTGCACACAGCACTCGAGGTGTGGCCTCAGCAGAGCCCAGCACAGGGGAAGGATCCCTCCCCTGCTCCTGCTGCCACACTGCTCCTGAGCCAGGCCAGGATGTCACTGGCCTTCTTGGCCACCTGGGCACCCTGTGGCTCATGTTCAGTTGCCTGTCAACCAGCACCCCCAAATTCTCATTCTTAAGAAAAAGTACAACCTAAGTAACATAAACTCTCTTTTGTTCCCTGCCCCAGGGAGCCTGAGGCTTTGCCCTGCACATGAGGCTTGGAGTTACCTCAGACATTATTGGAAACTACAGTCCCTTGGCTCCTTAACTCACTTCTCCTTTAAACAGACAAACACACCACACACCTCACGAGATGGGACTTTGCTCTGCAATCTGCTAAGGGGAAAACTCAATCAATGTGTCAAATGAGATGACTGATCTTTCCTGTAATTCCAAACTCCATAAAAAAACCAGCTTTCTCTATGGGATAATTTCACCAGCAACACAAGCAGGAGGAAAAAAAACCAAACCAAAACAAAAAAGGAATGGAGGTAGAACAACCAAAACTGGCAAAAGAAATACATCAATTGTCATGCTTTGGCATTAATGCAGTGACTTTTTTCAAGAAGCCCTTCATTCACTTCAGATAGTTTGCAAAGTCTCAAAAACCATTTTGCAGTCTGCGGTAAGTGAAATAAACATCTCCTCCCACATGAAACTGGGCCAAGCACTACATTTTTGTCATCACCACACAAAGAAAGTAGAATAGCAGCTGGATTGTTGGCTTTGCACATTTTCCACCTGTGGTTCAAAGTTTATTGCTGATACTAAGCCAGGTGAGTCACTGCTGAAGGGATAAAAAACCCCACTAAGGACCAGCCCTAATTTCAGGCACCCATTCAGGAAATGTTTGACTGAGATAGAAACCACCATCTTTTCAGCTGTAGGAGGAAGTTCCCAAAAGATACACCCTAACAATTAGATTCAAAGTATAAACTCCCATTTCTTTAATCATTCCCTCATTTCATCTTTTTCAGCTCACCCAACTAACATTTCTCTTCCTTCCAAGTCTAATAAGCCCATCCAGCATGGACTGCAGCAGACAGCCACAGGGAACTGAAGAACTGGGAGCCAGGAGTTACTCCTCCCTTTGCAGCCCAACTAACAGCCCTGCAGCAAACAAACTGGTGTGGAGTGAGGCAGCTCACAAAGGGCTGCTCGTATGGCTTCACCCACCGTGCTGACTCAGTGCTGTGATTAGTACCAAACTAATTTTCTGAGGAAGTAGTTAAAATATTTAATAACATCAATATTCATTTGTGCTGTGCTCTTTCACCAGCAAAGTGCATTGCAGGCATAAATACCAATGTTTAATTACTTATTAGTCAATTCTCCCCCAGGTTTAAGTTTTACTCTCCAATCGATTCACCTTTGTACGTAGCCCAAAAACAACAGATCCAGGGCTGTTAAATATTTGGCCCAAAAGATCTATACTGCCTTCTTCAAGTTACTAAAGTTTGGCTTTACTAAGCTCTCTAATGCCTCTCTTCCTCACTATTCCAGAAACAGTGTCTTAGAGACAGTGCTGCTGACAAGCTGCGACCTCAGAACTAAGTCTCAAAACGGAGCCCAGAGAAACCTGAGCCAAGAAAGGCAGCAGCTCTCACTGCCCCCTCCCCAGCTGGGTGTGAGCCTTCCTGGATCCCAGGATCCCTGGATCCCGGAGCAGCACGTTTGTCCTCGGGGGAGCCGGACACGAATGGTTCCCCTGACGTCTGTATCTTGCATTTGGTGACAGAGCAGCTTTTTTGGCATAGGGCAAAGTAAAATTAGGTACTTTAAAGACTTTTTTAAAAAGTATCTCCAGTGTCTACAAATATGGATAAAGTTTAGAGGTGTTTCTTCTTGGGCATTATGTACAACAGGAATTCTAGAACTCTTACCATGAATCTGTGTCCTTAGATATTTTAAAAAAGAAAAAACACCTAACCCCCAAAACTTTCTTGTAACCCATTTCTCACAACTGCCATTAAAAATCATACTTCAAATGCATTATCTTTAACCCATTTTTTTTTAGAGCAAGAATGCCATTTTGCTCCAGAATTGAGACCTCAAAAGAAAAATTAATTACAGAAAAATCATAATAATAATGGACTAGCCCTTTGTACACACTTCTGTTTGTTTACACGTCTGTGTGGCCTATCATCATTTCCCTACATGCAGCTTAAGAATTCCTTTAATCACATACACTTGCTCATCACAGGAGAAAGACATCAAATCCACAGCAAGAAAAACACAACAGACCACAACAAAGCTGAAGATTTTAAGAGCTCACTATTACTTTAAACTTTCTACCTAATCAGACCTCTGTTTCATCTTTCTTATAAAAACAGAAACATACTAAAGAAAATGTTTGCAAAAATGCAACACTTCTTACACCTAAACCCAGATACATCAAATATTAATGCTTATGTGTTATAATCCATCAAAATGGCCCTCTGCAAATGTCTCTCTACTGCACACAACAGGAGGGAGTGATCAGAGCTTTTCCCTCCAAACTACATGTTGCTGGGAACTACAGCATTAATGTGGACATGACCCTAGTCCAGTTTGAAACTTCCATTTTCTATTAGGCAGCTGTTCAATATGATGAACAGCATTCACTGGCATTCAAGCAGAGCTGCAGTATAACCTCATGCACTCACCAAATTCTGAGTAGCAGACCCCAAAGATGCCCTAAGAACTACAGCACAGACTGCACTTTATCCCAGGCCTCATGAAACAGGTCATAAGTTTCATCATGAGTATCCAGGTCACCCTCTCACTACCCACACCCAGTGAGACTGCTTTCCACAC
This sequence comes from Calyptomena viridis, assembly GCA_013390005.1. Classification (NCBI taxonomy): domain Eukaryota; kingdom Metazoa; phylum Chordata; class Aves; order Passeriformes; family Eurylaimidae; genus Calyptomena; species Calyptomena viridis. Next base: position 82,547 of record WEIV01030442.1, read on the forward strand.
AAGCTGTTCAGGAAAACCTTGGGGTGTTCCCTTGACCTGTACTGCTTTGTGCTCATTTGCATTTGGTGTGCAATTTATTAGATAAGGGCATGTAAAAGAATAGCCAACATCAAATCAAAGTGTCTCTGCCAACAGGTCCAAGCTGACCTGTCCCATGTAGAGCACATCCCAGATGTGGGCAGAGGGAAAAACAAAGCATCTGTGCAGGCAATTATTTTACTTTAGGCACAAGCAATGGCAGTGTGATTGTCAAGATGCTACCTTATGTTACTGCAGTTTATGCCTTAAGGTTCAATGAGGCAAGAGAGCTGAAGTGTTTATACTGAAGTGTAAACTCTGCCTCTTCTGAGCAGAACCCAGGGTAAAACACCATTCTGATTCACTAGGGGGAGAAACTTTTACTTTTTTTACCTCGACCTCTCTATATACATAAACTAAAGGTAATTATACACTTAATCACCTCCTTTGGATGTTGTGAAAATTAATTTTCAGAAAGCACTGATGAAAAGTACTTAAGTGTTAAGTATTATCAGATAGCATTACGTTGCCTTCACTTAAATTGTTTTCCTCTTCTAAGTGCCTTCAATCTACTCCTGTTATTTGACTCCCCATGACTGAACTTTCTTCTCTGTGACTTAAAAGAAAAAAAGTAATTCATTAAGTGCAAGTTCTAGAGTTATTTAAAGATCATCCTCTGTGCCTCATATTTAAACATCAAGTGTAGTTGACTAATTTCACCCTGGAACCAGTAATCTTTTCAACTAAAAATTAGCTTAGTAGCTACTAATCAGCTTGTAAGACAAATATAATGGGAGAAAATCAATTTAAACTCTCTGAAGTTTGTGCCAGGTTATTATATAGAAGGACTAATCTGCTAAATAATTAAGGCTTTGTATTTGTGGAGTGAGACAAAAGAAACATTACAAGTGACTAATAATTCTGTGCTGCCATTTGCCTCTCATCTATAATTAGACTATATACTTCAAATATAGATGTGAGTCTGAGTAAGGTTTAACAGCCAGTGAAATGTGCTTTCTAAAAAAGGACCCAATCTGTGCCAAGACAACTAGAAACAGAGTCATCCCCTTTAGTCATTATCACCAGTTAAAAGTCAGCCTTGTCTCTGCTGACTGAGCACAAAGAAAGAATGTTAGAAACAAGCAGCTTCTGTAACAAAGTGCACACATCCTTATTAAAAATAAATTACTACTGCAACAGCTCCAAGCATTGCAGTAGCTACTGAAAACTGGAGTACTTGCTGTAGAACACTATTCATGTTCCACTGCCTATATAACTGTGTACAATTTAGCACTTCAGTGTGTGCACTGCATTTCCCAGAAAAAAACATTCTTCCTACAGAAATACTTTCAAATCTCACTGTCCAATATAAGGCACACTATTTCATAGTTAAGATACACAGGAAATAAGGTGAGAGAACTCAGAGTCCGACTGTGTGCATTAGTGAAACAACTCGTAACGGCTTCCTAAGGCACAGACAGAAGAGCAAGTGGGTTCACTTACTTTTCTTGGAGAAGAGTTTCTTTCTTTGTCCAACATGGCTCAGCTCGTACTCATTTTCTTCACAATTGCAGTCTTCCCTATTCCTGTTGTAATACTTGGGCAGAATATTGGAGGTGCCTTTGCTGTTTCCTGCAGCTGCCAAGTTTGCCATTCCCTTGCACTTGTGCAGCTTGAGCTTTCCACTGGCATCTTCCACACACTGCCATTTCTGCAAGAAAAATTTGGTCATTAAAACACTGTCCCAAATGTGCTCTGTCTAATGGTCAGCTCCAGCAGTCTATCAGACATCCCTAGCTGTAGTAAACTGGGGCTCATCAATCACCCACTACCAAACCAGAGTTTTTGTAGTCTTCCATTTTCAGACAAAACAGGAACTCTTTAGAACACCCTTGCATTGTTTCTGATTTTGTTTCTTGGAGGCAGAACAATGGAAATTTCTTAACAAAATCCACACAGCAACTAAACCCATGGAGGTGACAAGCGATTACATTCAGAAGCATAACTGTGGCACAAATCAAGGATGCTGAAGCCATATCCTAAATCCTTATAACCTCTTTATAATGCCCAGCCTGGCCCTGAACACCTCCAGGATTGCCCTGCAGAAGCCCCCATTTCTCTTAACTGACTTTTAAAAGGGTCAGAGCATCTGTAGAAGTCTGTAGTTGGATGAGTTTATCTCTGTCTTGAGTGTTTCTCATAATAGCTTTTTCCATTCAACATCCTTGGGCTTGACTGCCAATGGTGAGCTGCACTAGGTGCCTCTGAAGTAAGAATCCTCTCCTTCTTGCACTCAGACTAGAGAAAATCTCATTGCTTGTCTCCAGCTCTGTTACTCAAAACCTGAAATAACTTGGTCCCACTTCCCTTCATGCTGCTGCCAGAGCTGTACCGAGGGCAAGGGAGTTTAGCTGCCTTCAACCTGGCACAGATGTTCTACCCACTTCCCAGGTACATCACAAACTAATTTCACCTACTCTCTAATTTACCAACACTCTACCAGCTACAGAGGCTTTGAGATACACAAAAACCCCCTTGCAGTAGCAGCTACTACTGCTTTAAATGAAGTCTCTCTTTTCAGCTTCTTGATGACTCTTGAGAAGAGTTCCTCTTTTTCTCTATTACAGAATCCCAAGTCTGTACCTCTAGGACTCACTGGAATATTGAGAATTTTCCAAATAAAAGGACAGAAGGAAAAACAGCAACAGCTCCCAAGTGAGATGACGTTTTACAGCAGCACACAGCTCCATGAGGGAGATTCAGTCACTTCAGCTGCCACAGCGAGAAGTGCAAAGGCTGGGACAACAAAGCCTACATTTTCCTTTGAAATTCACTCCATTGTTTGCAGGACAGCAAGATCACTGTGGTTTTATAATCAAACTTCAACAGGAGTCAGAAGTGAACTGGCCAGGTACAGTGGATTTATCCACACGCATGAGAGATCTGATTCAGAAATTGAGGTTTAGTATTTTAATGTAAGTTTTGAAGATATCTATAAAGCTAAGCTGTACACTGCAGCTTTTTTCTTTCTCTCCTTTTGGCCTAGTATGTAGAGATAAGGTAGAAATGAGAACAGAAGGAAAACAAAAGCACAACCAGACAGGGAGAGAGAGAGCATGGGACACACGAGACTCTTTGGCACCTGAGGGACCAAACGAGACTGGTTTAGCTATACTTGTACCAGGGTGTGCTCTCACACCAGGGTCCTCCTGAGGCCTTGGAGGAAGATGATCTTCCTCTCCCACGACCACTGGCACCCCCCAAGGGGAGGGGATGGCAGGAGGCCAATGCCAAGGAGTTCTCAGCATTAATTCTGGTATGCAACGCCTACTCCTGGACATAGGATGTCTATTCATAAGGTGCTGATGCACATGTACAGTTCAGGGGCAGGGAATGGGTACAGGTGAGAATCCTTTCTCATTCCCTGGGGGGGCAATAAGGTTTTAGAACTGCCTGCAAGTTTTTGAAGTTTTTTGGAGTCTGCATTCTACAATTCAGATCCTCTCATTTACAATTATCAGCTTTATGGTGTGTCCACTCATTTCCTCAGACAACTGGATGCCAAGTCTCCCAAGCTATACCTGTGTCCAACCTCCTGTATGACACAAGCCTTGCACTGATGCAGATAAACCCAGCTTAACTTTCAGTACGAGGAATCTTAGGAAATCAAAGAGAGATACTGACAAAAAGACATTTGAATTGGGCACCTTTGCGTGGTGTCTTCAGCTGTAAAGCAGTACACATTTACCTGGATATGGTACAGAATTAACCTCTGAAAACCCAATTGCTCTCTGAATTTTATAAATGCCTAACATTAACTGATGCAGACTGACACTTGAACTGAAAGTGATTTTACTAGAATAAGCAATGGTTTCTTTAATAACAGAAAGATGTAAAAATGCTTGTTGTTGTTTTCCATTTCAATTCATCTGAACCTTATTTTTGAAAATACATAATTCTGCTCAGTAGAACTCTGTGCCATAGGTGTCTAACACAAGAAAAATGAAGATTCAACAGAGGGCAAGTTAAATGCCATGATGAGAATTACTGCAAATAAGTGCTCTGATGTGTGGCCCAAAAATATTTTTTATTTCTTTCATCTCTTGACAAGAGAATGATGCTCATTTTCCCCCTCCAGGTGAACTGGAAAAAAATCCTTTAACTTTTGGTGCAGTCTCAATCTTTCCAATGCAGCTGTATGCTACAGTGAAAACATCTTAAAGGCTTTGCTGGAAGGGCACATTGTATGCATTAACAGGCCCACTGCTGAATGCCTGCAGTGCAGAGCTACGTAAATTACTTTAGAAGCAAACATTGAACACATGGGGGGGAGGGGAAGAAAAGTCTCAGGCTTTTACTTTTTTCCCAAAACAGATATGGGAATGTGTGAGAATGTGTCTGGGATTCAACAGCTTATTCGTGGTCTGCTTGGAGGTACAAATGCAAATTCTCTAGGTTGATATCATGGCTGTATCAGCTGCAGTAATTTCCACAGGGTGCTTTCAAATTTAGGGGAAAAGGGCAGGAATTGTAAGGAAACTGAAAATCTCTGCTTGACAGTTAAGAAGATTTAAACAATATTAATTCTGGCATTTTAAATTGCTTTGAACAGCATGTATGAACACGTGTGAACATTGTATGAACAGCACACCGTCTGCTCTGAGGAGAAGGACCAGGGGAGTCCTGGTGGCCAGGTTGTCCCTAAGCCAGCAGAGTGCCCTGGGGGCCAAGGGGGCCAATGGCATCCTGGCTGCATCAGGAAAAGCAAGGGAGGGCAAGGGAGGTGATCCTGTCCCAGTGAGGCACATCTGGAGTGTTGTCTCCAGTCCTGGGCCTCTTGGTACAAGAGGGACACAGAGCTCCTGGAGCTCTCGTGTGACAAAAGGCTGAGGGAGCTGGGCCTATTCAGCCTCGAGAAGAGACACCTCCTGCTTCATCAGAATCCTTCTGCCAGGGAGCAATTCTGGCTGTGCAGAAGAGAGGATTAGGCAGGGCCTGTCCGTGTGCGCAGGCTCCGCTCGGTGGGGCCCGGCCGTGGGACAGGAGGGCACAGTCACAAACGGGGCCAGGAAGTTCCTTCTGAACACGAGGAAGAACTTCTTTCCTGTGCAGTGACTGAGCACTGACTGAGAGGGAGTAGAATCTCCCTCACTGGAGATATTCCAGAACCACATGGAAACAATCCAGTGCCACGTGCTCTGGGATGTGCAAATGGGATGCTTGAACAGGGGGACTGGACCAGATGGGCCACTGTGGTCCCTTCCAACCTGAAACATTCTGATTCTGTGATCATGCAGAAACCTGTGTCAAATCCTGGTAGCAACTAAAGTAATTTTTAAGCTATAATCACTTAAATAATTAAATCCCTATATGAAGAACCTCGGAGTGCCCTGGAGGTACTTTGGCTCACAGGTATACACGATAATCATCCAGCAGCAAAACCTCATCATGTATAATTAGTGGATTAACTCAGGCTGTCAAGAAAACAAAGTGCCATTAGTTCACTAGCTGCCCCACCCAAATTTTTCAGGTATTTTCTCATTAAGACAAATGATGTATAGAACTAAATCAAGTTCTATGGCTCATAACACCTCAAAAGTGCTAATTCCTGAAAGGGAGGGGAGGTTAACAGCAACCATAAGTTGAAAAGTGGAAAACCCAGACTGCTCCACAATCTTCATCCCAGCTCATACCAAAATTCCAAAGGCAGAGCCTTTCTCTCCTCCTGCAAAGCCTGTCAGAATAGCTACTCAAGCCATCAAATAAAAGGCTTTTGCAATATGTCCTGAAGTCCATCAAGTTCACATTGTACAAAACTTTCTGGACACTTCATTTAAACATTAAAGCTGTTCCAGCTAGAGATTTTCTACCATCCTCAGGCAGACTCAAGTTAGTTGCTGTGTTCCTGTTTTCTGCCACCAGCTGTGCTGGGCTTGTTCTGACACTTCTGCTCCACCCCCTACCCCACTTCCCACTGCACAACTCACACAACCCAGCTATTTCCTTGCAAAGCAGAAGAGCCTGGGCTTGAGTTTAATAGAGAAGTTAGTAGTGGTGAACTGAAGTCTTGTTCAAATGTACAGTGCAAAGGCAAAAAACCCCAGAAACACAGTTTGTGACACATGCTCTCCCCTCCAGCCCAAACTATGTGCTATATGCATCCAAGACTGAACTAGGACTTCAGTATCTATGAAACATGAATCTGAACAGCAGCAGTTGTACATTGAACAGATGCCTTGTTCCTTTCCAGTAACACTATTCACCTTGAACATGCAAACGACCCCTTTGCAGAAAAGGCATGTTGTATTTTTCTGTGTCAAAAACCAACTATTTCCTTCACAGCCCTCATCACCATGAAGTGGTTTTTGCATTATTGTGCATCAATGTCTTTACTGCTACAGCAATCATGATGTTAACTCAAAGTCATTATTTGAGGCCCCAATCGGAAATAGATAACCATGACTTTCACTGTAGGATTTTTTCCTACAATTCACTCATTTCCTTCAGTTAGCCTCTCTCAATAGACACTGCTTTCTTTGGGGGAAAAGGGCTGATCAAACAAGCCTTGCTAAGAAAATATTCCATTGAAACACACAGCTTTTAGAACTGAGGCCCAATTCCTCATGCTGTGTCTCATCAGCTCCTCTTTTTGTTACGCAAAAGAGATTCCATTCCTTTTTACAGAGAAGTAAAAAGTGAAACACTCTGATCATTGAGCTGCCAGCAAGGCTCTCTAAGAGTTTCATGAATACAGGCTCTAGGAATCAAAGTTTCTACAGGACAATGAAGTCTTCTGTCTTTGCCAACAACCTAAGAAAAACACTTCAGTAATATGTGTCATCTTTAATTTATATGGATGTTTTCTGAATCCAGTGTTCCTGCTACACTGGATGGTGAGCTATAAACAAATTGCTTAATGGATAGAAATATTCTAACTTCCACTCTAAATTGATTTATGAGTGGTCAGGATACATTTTTTTTCTTGTCTGAAAGAGTACAATTACAGTTTACGTAGCTCTTCTTCTTTGCTGTGGTTTGTTCCTTTTGTTATTTTTCATTGGGGTAATGAGGACAAGACAGCAAAATCCAGAGAGACACACCCCACTGTCCAAGAGGTGGTTCTGCTGCTTTTGCTGGCAACTTGTGCTCCTGCCCAGATGGTACAGGGTTCAGGGAATGGACAACATGAATTTTCCATTGTTTGTCTCACACACATTACTACTCTGTTCTTGTCAACTTAAAATAATTTGTTCATGTCTTCACCACAACATCTCAGACTCGGGCAGAAAGACTCTTTTCTCAGCTATATTTTTTTTTGACTGAATATGCTCACTTCCCTAATTCTTCCCAAAGGATATTATTTTGTTATTATTTTAACATTTTTGTTGAGTTCTCCCTTTCTCCTCGTACCTCCTTCCCATTCATCCACTGGTAAAGGATGAATCTGGTTTCCTCTATTTCATGTTATCGGTATATAAAGAGCACTGCCTGGTCTGTGTTCCAACAGGACATTATTTCATTACACTGACTCATGGTTTTTGGAGATTCAGACCTCTGAACTCTCGGCTCAATTCCAGTTGTCACATACTACATGTCATTTAAAAATATGACAGAGGAACAATTTATTGCCAGTATATTTTGAGGGCTTCTTATTGCCAGAAACTGTTGCTGAAGTGAGGGAGGTGGGACAGTCACAACAAGCACACAAATGAAAAATTGGTATCCAGCTAATTTTAAGATTACAATTACATAATTCATTTATTATTAACATAATAATTGGATTGCAGTATCAGATGGTCATAGCTGCTATGTCAGGCACTGCAGAAACTGAGGAATCAGTGCAGCCTTAGCAGAAATTACATTAGTGGTGGAGGAAAAAAAGGGGAATTGATTTGTCTGAGGTTCCACAGTGAGTCTCTAACAGCACTGAGACTGAAGCCTGTCCTGACCTCCAGCTCTTTGTCTTTTGACCTAAAATACACTGCTACTCATATGACAATGTTTGAAAATTTGGGGGTTTGTATTAAATGTTGGTATTGATTTTAGCAAGCTGGTTATAACAACTACTACTGTAATGACAAAGAGTTGAAAAATCTCTGTTAACAAGAAACGCAAACTTCCTGGGTTTGTGAAGCAACAAGCAAGAAACTCTGGAAGTAAAACAGCCTCTGGAAATCACTACAGTCTCTAGCTAAAGGAGGAAAACAGTTTTGTTAATTACAGTTTCTGATAAGGAATACAACCCTTGGATAACAGCCTTAATAAATCACCATGATTTTAATTTTCACGGTTAGTTGCCCCCTAATTTTATCAGTTTGAGAGCTGATAAAATTTTTTATGTATGAAGTTTTCAGCAAGTCATTTCTTGTTGCAATCACGGATTAGGAACTTGATCCTAAAAGTTGCTGATCACGTGGCACTTGTGCCGAAATTCAGGAACTCCAGAGATGTGCTAAAGAGCTATGAAAGTCATCTGGACTCTAACTGACTTGACAGACTTCTCCTACCAACAGAACTTCAACTCTTTCCTATCCTCAGGATATCTTGGCTGGCTATGAAACGTAGACATACGAAAAGTTTTCTTCCCAGTCTTTAAAGAAATTCCTTATAAAACCTGACACTGTTTCCTAGGTCACGCTGACCAAAGTTCAAGTGGCCTCAGAAAAACGAGAAAATATAAGCAATTTTTTTCTACTGCTCCTCTCTTGGCACTAAACAATAGCTAGTAATGATTGTGGTGGCAAGAATATGATCTAAAAGTGCCCCTTATGAACTGCTGAGAAAGTAACACACTGATCACAATAGTTTTCACCACTGCTATGCCATGACACATGAGAGAACGGGGGGACCAAGCACACAAGTGATGTGCTTTACTTCTGATGTCTTCAGGCCAGTTACAAAAGAGAATAACCCTTCACGATGCTGGTGAAGCACAAAGCAATTTGAGGAAAGACTGTGTCAAACCTTTCATTTGCAGAACATCTGGAGGAAACAAAGTGCTAATGTTTGTGTTTTCAATGTTCTGTGAAAACTGACACATAAAATGATATTTTTTATGCTATTTAAAGGCAAAGTTTACTTGTGTCACATTTGCATGTAAATAAAGCTTTGAAAATAAAAAGTATTTCAGAAGGAAATAACGTGAATTCAGACAACTATTTTTCTTTGTGATTTAGCAGTATTATTGTACTATGCCACGCCCAGCTAAAGACAAAACTACTCTCTTTTAATTTGGGGGGGTTTTATATGCACTGCATAGATTCCCTACAGCAGCCAGCACTGCTGCAGGTACTGCATGTTTATCAAATGTGCACAAAGTCGGCAAATTACTTAGAGGGAGATTTTGTGCAGCTGTTGTTATGATACTGTGAGTTGCTGACAATACTCTACAGAGCAATGCTGAAATCATAATTGGCTTCCACAAAAGCACAATAATGCAGACTGCCAGATAAAAGTGGGTCAGCTTCCACTTACCAGCCAGTTTAGAATGAAAGGCCAAACTACAATGAAGAAAAAAAATTGGTGTGGAAGCCATTAGGTACTAGGATATATGTTCTTTATTTCATGTGGGGAGAGCTCATCTCTTTTAGGTCCTTGAATATAAATGCTGAGCTGCTCTTTCATGTGAGTCTACAGTCACCCTTTGTTGGATGCAAATAACTAACACAGACCAAACCCTACTAACTGAAAAAGAAAACATGGCAATACAGATTTCCATTGCACTCAGAAGAATTTACGTATATCAGCATTGCCAAAAAAATTCCATAGTGCACTGTGAAACACGGCTTTAAACAATACCAACAGCCTCGTCTCCATGATGCTGGTGCTCTCTTTTCAAAATGGTTACAAGCTGAGGGTGACAGATTTGCAAAGGAAGATCATTGTGGCAACAGAACTGTATTCACAAACCTGTGCACTAACAAAGCAGAGTTTCAAATTCCCCATCTCGTACTCAAAGCTTTCTTCACCTCTCCTTTACTTTAAACTCTGTCCCTTTCTCTTGTCCTTCACTCTCCTTCTGAGTCTTTGCCCTCCATTTGTGCTTCTTGTCTCCTGCTCACACTTCAGATTCCCCAGGACTGCTCAGATTTCTCTGTGCATTGAACAGCAGACCTCCAAATCTTATTTAAGTCAAAAGAAGGAAACCCAATGACTTTAGCAAGCCTTCAACTATTTCTGATCCAGACTTCTCTTCATCTTTGCATCAGGCTGTGAAAATTCCCTTTTCATACTGAACACTCCAAATACTGCTAAATGGAGTGTGCTGCAGGGCCAGGAGATCAGGTTATGTGCTAAATAACCACTGTATCTGCTACCACAAACTCCCCCAGGGCAGTGGTATGTAATTCATTTGGGCTCCATCTACTTACTATGCTGAGCTGTGAACGGCACCAGCAAACAGACAACACCCATTTGTCATTTAAGAAGTTAGTCTTGCTTCACTCTGAGAAGACATTGGGTGCACCCATATTTACACATAATTTATCCTCAGATAAGCACATCCATATTCCACTATTTCTATAGTCTAGACACACTACTAGGACATATTCTCTAGAGGAGGGGTGAGATGGATTAAGATTCCCTTGAGAGCCCTTCACAGACTTTAATGGACTTGATCGTTTGGCAATTTTTCCTGATGTCCAACATAAATTTCTTTTTTGCTCAATTTCATCCTATCACTTCCAATTACATCTCACTGCACTGCTCAAAACAATTCTTGTCCCCTCTGCCTCCTGATAATGAGATGTAGCACATACATCTCGTATTAGCACATCTTTACTTTGGAATTTACTGGCAATTCTGATTACAGAGCTGATGCTTTATAACCACTTCTTAGAAAGGTCAAAGATATTTTATCATTCATGGAGGAAAACATAAGCCCGTGAATGTGTGTAGACATTACAGGGCCTTCCCACTTTCTTCCACAACTGAGACATGTGATACTTAAGAGTGAGAAAGCCTGAATGTAGCCATGTTACCTTATGCAAAGAGACAGACTCAGTTACAACATGGACTTGGGAAGTCTCCCTTCCCCTCTGGTTCTTGCAATAATGTTCAAAATAATTGGGAAGACAAAGACAAAAGGAAGAAGTTGGAAGATCTTTCAAAAAGAAAATATTGATGGGGAAAAAAGCACCATATTTCCCCATGCTACTTACTGGATGATGTTGTAGCAGAAACAGTAACTTTCCCACAGTTTCTCAAATAACATCTCAAATTCATAAAACAATGGATTGCTCCCACACAGCTAAAATTTCAGCTCGAGACATCTGATGACAATAAACTACTGCATATAGTATTTCCTTAAGTTTAGTATGTTTAGGAATAACAGGACATTATAATCTCTGAATATAACACATCTGACAAGGAAGCCAAAGGAGGAAAAGAGCATCTGGAAATTTCTTATATATTGGATCCAAACACCTAAGGAACAGTGGACCCATTTCACAGGTACACTGAACTATATGACAAGCAGAGTCAGAAGGGAGTCTGGCCTCTGACAGTAGAAAAATGAACTACTGTAGCCTAAGTAGTCCCTTACTGCCTACAGCCTTGGGTAAACCATTCAGATTGTGTCTGCAAGAACAGTTATGTTCCACAGACTGACTGCTGAGAGTCCTCTGAGCTGCCAGGATATGAGGTAATGCCAGTCTAATAAGTAACATGTGGACCCACTTCACCTTGCCCACTGTGCCCACAGAAGAACACGTTAGAGCCCTCGGAAGGGACACTCCAACCCACAGCTGGATGAGAGAGCAATGGCACAGAGTCAATTCTGCTGTGTTTCCAGAGGATGAGAGTACCCCCAAGAGTGGAGAATCCTCTGGAGACAGCCATGCTGTGCCTCTGCACTGCTTTCATAAATGTACAAAATCCTCTCCTGTGCATGTCAAGACCATGTATTGATACTACTCTAATATTTTTCCCCTTAATTTCTTCCATGTAACTTGCATCTAAAGTGACTATATTTTCATATCTGCCCAGAAAACTTATGCAACAAGAGAAATGACAGACAATCAACGAGCTTCATGCCCATATACACACAGACTGCATTCAGTCATAGCTGCATGTGTTTTTGTTCAGAGAAAGGATACGTTAACAGAATGTTAGTTCCTCATTATTATATGCAATTCCAAATTACAACAACAAAAGGAATTCAACAGAGAATTCAACGCAAAGTAAGCTAACGAGAGGACACATCTCAAGCCACACCAGGGGAAGTTTAGGCTGGATGTGAGGAAAAAATTCTTCACAGAAAGAGTGATTGGTCATTGGAATGGGCTGCCCAGGGAGGTGGTGGAATCACTGTCCCTGGAAGTGTTTAAAAAAAGATGTGGCACTTAGTGCTGTGGTTTAGTTGATGAGATGGTGTTGGATAATAAGTTGGACTTGATGATCTCAAAGTTCTTTTCCAACCTTGTTAATTCTGTAATATGTATTTGGAGAGAGCAAATCTCTTAGGTACATTGTGGCTTCTCATCACTAATGAATCCCAAACCACATTCTATTTGGGAAATAAAATGTTAAAAGGTGGTTTTCTTAACAGCAATCAGGAATCAATGAAGAACACTTAAATCAGAATTTCCTGACTGTCAATCTCATAAATGCTGTAATATGGTTTTAAGCAAAGGCCCCAGAGTCATTTGATTCATAAGCTGGCATTGACAGTGAGGTGAAGGACATGGCCACAGTGAAGGTGATAATCTTAGCATAACTACTGTCAGGGGTACAATGCCCTACCTGGCCAAGCTGTTCACAAGCTGTTTGATATTCAGCTCGCTGACAGAGGTCTTTCACACGCTGGTATTTGGGTAGAAAGTTTTCTTCCTGGGCATCTACTTTCTCATTCTCCCTTTTATGCAGCAGTTTACTGGAGTAAAAAAGAATATTTATTTTTACATTAATATTAATTCCAAGACATAAATACAGTTTGATGAAAAGACTCAGAGGAGTAGGTTATTTTCCAAGTCCACAACACCACTGGTAGCCTAAACTTAATAGCCCAGCAGAAGCTAGCACTTAGTCTCTGGTAACACCCAAGTTACTCATGTCATGCTCTCAGGGAGTGTACAAAACCACACAAAATCGAGAGTGTGTCTCATGTCTGATTGGCAGGCAGTGACAACCATCAATACAAAGAGACCACATCCTCCTCATTCTACAGGGCTGCACCTTGCAACCCCCTCGTGCCCCATTCATGTGTTAAGGCAGAGGGGCAGAGGGAATGGCAGCAGATGAACCTGCAGAGAAGGGTTATTCAGACTCCCACAGTACAGGGGGGCTGGGAGGCAGCAGCTGAAAGCAAAATGGGATACCTTTCCATCTCTCAATCCAATTAAACTCCCTTCCTCCACCCCAACAGCACATTTATGCAGGCTGTAGGCAAAGGCTATAGATTCCCTTCAATCACACAATCAGTGCCATTAGGCCACACTGCAGCCATGTGCCTGCTGGCACAGCTAAATGGCTTTACACTGTGGTAGAGTGCTGCTTTGGCCTTAGCTATTCAGTATCCCTCTATTTAAAAAGACTGGGCTTTGTGATTAACACTTTCCTTACCCTCTTTCTACTAGGAATGAGTCTCTCCACACCTTCATCTTTTTCTTTAAATGGAACCTAGGAGGAAACAAGGAAAGAAAGAAGCAATTTCCACAGAACTAGTAACCAACCTATGCCCCAGTTTTCTCTCCCATCCCCAATTCCAACAAGAAACATGCCATGCAACTGCACAAGGGGACATGCAGCTCCAGGAAGCAGGCACATATGCCTCTCCAGTGCAAACCATGAACAAACACAGGGTAGATTTTTCTCACAGGGACAAAATCCACAACAGTTCCACAGAGTAACATTTCTTCAACACAAGCATGTTAAAGGCACAGTGGATTAACTGAATCATCCTTGATCACAAAGGATAGCAGAGTAAATCAGGATTTCATGACTGAAGTTTGGGCTCTTAACCTGCATACTATCCACAAAGCAGCCTATTCAAAAGCAGCTGCTCCTTTCCCCCTCTCTACTTCCACCCAACTACTTGTAAAGCAAATAAATCTCCTTCCCTTTTTCTGCTCATTTTCTCTAGCAAGCATCCAGTCTAATTCTCTGCCTCAATCTTTTTCCAATGGAAGTACTGATGGAAAGTCTTAAATAATAACTGCAATTCCGAGTGCTAGCCCGTCTTTATATTACAGTCTGATACACAATCAATCCTTTCAATTCAATTATTCTACAATTTATTGAAAATTAAATGCTTTGCTACAAATGATGCCACAGAGACAATTAAAATCTATAACTTGTATAATTAAAGACCTTCACATGTAGCCCTCTCTTCTACATAGACTATACTTAGTATATACAGATGCCATACATGCCACATAGCATACTTACTTTCATTTTGCCACGTTCATAACTGAAGTGAGTCACACATTGCCAAATAGTCCTCAGACTTTCCAGTGAATTATGTACTCATATAGATGGGAATTTTATTATATTTTCCTTTAAATTTGCTGCATGCTGCTGAACACTCGTTCAGTCTGTTGTACAAACACACATGCACATTTCCATTTCTTACCTATTTACTGGTCTCTCAGAATCCAGCAGCTTTAGAATGGATTTACCATCCATATCAGAGGGAATATCCATACCAGCAATATCTAGAATTGTAGGTGCGAGATCAATATTCAACACAATGTGAAGATTCCTGAAAAACACACACAGGAGAACCCAGCTTAAACTCAAGTCCAGCTCTTCCACAGAGCCCAAGGATCTGAAAAGGCTTATTTTCTGACAGCTGCAAATAAAAAGAGTAAAAAATCCAATTCCTTTCTATGAAGGGAATTAGAAAAATATATAGATAAGCATACAGAAGACTACTTCAGAAGTTTCACACAGAGCATTTTTGAGAAAGCGGAGTAGTTCATATGGCAAAGTTACTTAATTATTGCAAAAGATGGTTCAAAAGTTTTTAAAAATGTGAAAAAGCATTGGAAAAACTTCTTGGGTGTCTTACAGAATGAAAGTGTCTACTAAACATGCTGACGACTTTACTAAAAAGTAGATCTGGCAGGTAGCACCTGCTCTACCTGTTCTGAAATATGGTACAAAATTGGGTACCTCATATCACGGTACGCATGTTCTGAAGAAAATATGAGGAGAAATAAATTGCTAGACACTACCATAAACAACTAAAAGTGGCTGTTAATTTACAGTGTGAGACAGTAAAAGGAAAGGGATCAAGGAAGAAGATGTGGTTAAGAGGGAAAGTTAAGCAGGAGTTAAGCAGTTAAGAAGAGGGGGGGGAAGGAGAAAACAGCTTTAACTGAAGTAATATCAATCTTCCCAAGTGCATAAGTTTGCACATTCTGCAAACACTTACAAACAGCCGTGTCCTGGTACTTTGCAGAGTATGGCATATGGTCCTCAGCCACCACAACTAACAGGTGGCTCAAACTGTTAACTCAAACTGACTTCAAATTTGATTAAAATACTGGCATCAGCTCCTGAGTAGTCAGACAGCTCCTATCCCCAAATCCCTTGAACTGCCACAGCTCAGTACGAGTGAGTTCACTGGTAAGAGCAATGTCGTGGTTTGACTCTGGCTAAAAGCCAAGAGCCCACACATAGATCTAAAATTTCTCAGAGAGGAAAAAAAACCCTCGACCTTTGTGATAAGGATTACAAGCAACTCTTTATTAACTACTTCACACAAGTAAAACAGGCTCTAACTTAGAATGTTAAGTATTTACTACTACTACAACTACTACTACTAAAATCAGAGCTTAAGAGTTTAAGGGTGAGCAGTTTGATAGTTGTTACAGACACCTTTCTCCCTCCACCCCTCCCTTTTAAGATCCTTCACCTTCCCCCAGCAGCTCAGGAAGGCAGGCGGGGGGGCGGGTACAGTCAGAGGTTTTCTTTGCTGCTGCTCAGAAGAGAGAGGGAGAGAGAGTCCCTCCCCAGCTTTTCTCGTGGGGTCCTTTATTATACTGACAACAGCTTTCCAGGTACTGTTGTCACATAAGTCACTTTACCATAGGTGCAGTCATTCAGGTGCTGCTCAGCTGCTTCATCGCAGGCCACCAGTCCTCCCAGGAAATGCTGCTCTGCTGCTCCAGCATCTCTTCTTCTCACAGACTACAAGGACTCCACCAGGCCCCTCTGCTCCAAACACAGGATCACAGCCTCTCTTTTCCAGCACTTTTCTGTCCAGCGTGGAAAAATCTCCCAGTCTTTCCATGGGTTCCCAGATGAAATTTTTGCTCCTACGATTCCTCACAGATTGCTGGGGCCCTATTCCAGTGTTTAAGGCATCTTCTCTTTCTCCTTCCCTCCGACCTTGGTGTTAATCAAACTTCACACCCTCCTTTCTCTTAAGCCACCATGATGTTCTGCACAGCTTTTTTTCCTACTCCTTCTTAAATCTGTTATCACAGAGGCGTTGTTGCCTGACCTTGGCCAGCTTAGAGCAGAGAAAAACTCCAGTAGCTTCTTAAAGAAGCCTCTCTCCTAGCCCCCTCCAGCTAATAACAAACTCTGGCTACTTAAAACCACAACAAGCATGTAGCTGCACAACCCAGAATGCAGTAGCTGAATAAATGCCCAAATTTCTAATCATATGACTTTGTTTTACTATGGTTTTGCAGAAAGTTTTTTCAGTTTACGTTCACAGAATCACAGAACATCCGGAGTTGGATGGGACCCACACGATCTTTGAACCCAACTCATGGCCCTGCACAAGACAGCCCCAAGAATCCCCCACAAATCCCCGAGAGCCTTGTCCAGCTGCTCCTGGAGCTCTGGCAGCCTTGGTGCTGTGACCACCACCCTGGGGAGCCTGTTCCAGTGCCAGATCACCCTCTGGGGAAGAACCTTTTCCTGACATCCAACCTGAACCTTCCCTGACACAACTCCAGCCATTCCCTCGGGTCTGGTCACCAGAGGGATGATGTTGGTGCCTGCTCCTTTGCTTCCCCTCCTGAGGAAGCTGTAGACTGCTGTCAGAGCTCCCCTTCCATCTCTTCTCCTCCAGGCTCAACAAGGCAAGTGACCTCAGCCATTCCTGATAGGGCTGCAGACCCTTCCCCATCTTCATAGCCGTCTTTGGATCCTCTTTAATAGCTTTATATCCTTCTGATATTTTGATGCCCAAACTGCCCCCACAACTCAAGGTGAGGCCACCCCAGTGCAGAGCAGAGCGGGACAATCGGCTCCCTCGACAGGTTGGTGATGCTGGGCCTGGTGCCTCCCAGGACACAGTGGCCCTTTGGGCTGCCAGGGCACTGCTGACTCGTGTTCAACTGGCCACGGACCAGGACCCCCAGGTCCCTTTCCACAGCTGCTCTCCAGCCTCCCACTCCCCAGGCCACACACACAGCCAGGGCTGCCCCAACCCGGGTGCACAATCTGGCACTTGCCCTTGTTAAACTTCACACTGTTGGGGATTGCCCAGCCCTGATTTGTTGAGGTCTCCTTGCAGGGCTTCTCTGCCTTCCAGGGAATTGACAGCTCATCCCAGCAAACTCACTCAGTGTTCCTTCGAGTCCTGCATCCCAGTCCTTTATGATGTTGAACCTCACAAACTTATTTCAACCCCGTCTGTGACGGTGCTGAAGTTGAGTGTGCAATTACTCACAGTATTACATATATACATACTGGTTATCAGTTGTGTGCTACTGCTTTTCCTTACTTCTTTGGGGGAAAAAAATAAAATCAAGACAAGCCCTCCATTTCTTAGAAGTGGGGGGGGAAAGAGGAAGTGAGCATACTGCTCCTCAGAGAGTGTTCTACAGAACTGAGCGTAAGGAATCACCATGTTGTGATTTGCAGCACAAAGGAAGGATGGGACCAGATGTGCTGCTATACATGTTAGTGCAGAATTTTAGCTCAAAATACAGGACAGAAGAAAGCTGCTAAATTCACACTAATTAATGAGACACTACTTAAAAATCAGTACATTTTTGAGTGAGTGAGCAAACAGGCACTGACAAGAGCATGGATGAAGACTTAAATTGATGTACCTAATTTGATTTTAATTACTAATAATTATGATGTTAGCATATTAGGTAATAGAAATGAGAGCTTACTAATGACTTTCTACAGTGACTGCTATTAAAATTTTGTTGGTACCAAAAGTCATGACAATTACTCTGCAGGAAAAACATTAGGTACATGCAAAACATGGATGATTGATGTTCTACTATTTAAAAGAAAATCAGGCTGAGAGGGAAAATCAATTCATTTACTGATATATTCTCCCTCCAAGGCATTTTATCCTATTCTTTCTATTCTTTCATCTTCAGAAGTCTCTGAAAAATGAAATTCAGTGGGAAGATTTCACAGCCTTTAAGGATGTCTGGGTGTAAAGATCCTTGAACTAGAGGAAACACGATATGGTCAGTCTCTAGAATTACATGTTGCAGAAACACTAGCTCGGTCCACTTGAGTCATATTAGCATTGACTCTCCAGGAGGGCCAAAAAATGCAGTCAAAAGGAAAGAGAGCATGTTCTTAGAAGGCTATTCCAGCTCACTTGAAATTCTGGACTGCTGCAGACAAAACTGTTTCAGGTGCTGAGGTAACGTGTTTGATTCCAACTGAGGAATCCCTCTCTGCTCTTTAGAGAAGTAATATTGGTTTTTTTCATATACATAACTGCTGAAAACAAATTAGACACCCAGTGCAATATCTACAGAATTTAATATTTTTGTGCCTACAGATCATGTGAATCAATGAATTTAACCAGCATGCTTGTCCTGCACACCATGCAAGACAAAAGGCAGTAGCCTTGCTATATCAGCACGTGCTATCAGTTCTGCTTTTTGAGTAGACATAGTTTTCTGCCAAAGATAAGCAGGAATTCAGTCAGGATGTGCCTTCATTTGGCTGCCAGGTCAATATAACTAGACATGTGAACCTAAAAATTTTTTCAGATCATTACACACACACACACAACAGCCAAGAACTTACAAGGACCCAGCCTCCACATTTGGACCTCGGACATAGAAAGGAACTCTGATATCAAACTCATATGGCATGGACTTCCCTTTCACCAGGCCAAACTGCCCAATATGATAACCATGGTCTGCTGTGTATATTATATACGTATTGTCCAGTTCTCCTGTTTCAACCAACGTATTGTAAATCTGAAAAATAAAAAGCAAAACAAAATATGAAACTCATTCCACTGAGTAGCACTACATGTGGAATACTGGATGTAATCTTCTGCCTATGTGTAACACACAAATAAATAACAAGGATGACACTGAGTTATCACCATGAACCACTCTGAATAATCCCTACTCACATTTCATTTTACTAGCTGAATATTATGGCCATTACAAGGCAAATTTCTGTTTTCTGTGTGAAGGTGAAACATGGTAGCATGCCATTCTCACAAATGTTTGGGTTCAGTAGTTTTCATGAGAGCTGTCGAGATAGTACTAAATACATATGGTAACAGAGATAAAACATTCAAGGTGCCATTTTTGAGATTTTTTCCTTTTTATCTTTTTCCTGCAGCAAACAATTTTAATAAAATGACAGTGTTTTAAATCTCACACGTATTTAAACAACACTCAACTATCTTGCCTTTGGACAAACGAGTCCACGTTATGTAGGATATTTGTAAAATATCTTCCAGATAAGTAACACTCAGTCATATTCTTTCACTATGGAGAATTAAGAGGAGATTTAACTCTGTGGTTGCTTCTATAGATTTACATGAGAATCTTTATGTGAAATATATCAACTTGAGCACCAAGTATCAATTTTTATGTGACACTTGTGCTTGCAAAGGTACAAAGGTGATGGGGTACCACCCAAGTGGTGTCTCACACAGATCCAGAACACACCAGCACCGAAGAAACACTCTGTTGTTATTTTGGTTTGGGGGTTTATTTTTCATTCTTTTACCAGTTATTTGGTTTGGGGGTTTTTGTTTGTTTGTGTGTGTTTGTGGTGATTTTGGTGTTTTGTGTGAGGTTTTCAACTGTTTTTTCCTTTTAATCTTGAAAGACAACTAGACACATATAATTCAGTAGAAAACATCAGGTTAACTTGGTAATTAGAATTAAAAAACAACCTAATTGATTTTGCCTGCAGTGAATTGGTCAGAGTGAAACCATTTTACTGAACAGAAAATCCAAACATTGTAGTAAAATCACCGATCTCCCCTAATATTGGTATGTGAACCATCTGAACAGGTTCATTAACATGAAGCAGAGATCATACTTGCCTGAACCAGTAATTATAAGACATTAGTAACAAGTTTATGCAATGCCACCTATATAATCTTATCTTTGCCTTTCAGGGCTCCACTTATTTTATGTTCTACCTTTTCTGAATAAGAATGCCAAGAGATAAGCAGTAAATTGCAACACCTTTAAATGTGCTTTTTTAAATCTGGAAAACCACTTTCAGAGCAGCTTTCAGTGAATTCAGACATTTCTGTACAAGATACCTGGTTTGCATTAAGAGATCTCATTGTCACCTAATTCAGACTTAATTAAATTTTAAAAAGGATCAACTTATGTATGTATTTACTTCCAACATTTAATATCCTGGGCTGGATGAGATCATGCCAGTTAGGACTCCTGCAACATCACTTTTTGTTGCTGTTGTCTTCTTCTCTCAGCAACTCTGTTACAGGATCAAAATAGGCACATATTTAGGTAATTATTTCCAACAGATTGTAGTAGGACTTTTCTCTGTCAGAGGATACATTTTTAGGACTTATAATGCAAGTCCTTCCTTTTCCCCTTACTCAGCAGAGGCTCTGTGGCAACAGATCAGCAACACCACCCAACTCATAGTACCCGTCTTTAGGAGATGAGGATTCTTATACAGCAAATAAAGAGATAAAATGGTCAGAGGTGAGAGGATTACACACTATTAGAAAACTGATGCAGTCCTCCTCCTCCTCCTTCTGTCTCCCTCATCTTCATCTATGGGACAATGTGGAGCTTAACTCAAGAAACAAGCACCTGTTTAGTAAAAAACCAAAAAAGGTGACTATTAATCTTACCATCTCCATAGAGTCATCCACAGACATGAGTGTTTGAAGGCGCTTTCTCTGTAGCATGTTAGTGAACTCCATGTGTATAGGTTTCATGGGACCAGTATACCTCATTATCCAGTGCTTGTCTGGGTTTGGAGCATAGTTATAACTGGGAGTGCTGAGAAACAAAGAGAGAACCAGAATCTCTCAGCTGACTAGAAAAAAGCCATAGTAATGAATAATTTCTATTTGATCAACACTATAGGACCTACTTCCTGAGGTGCACAAGAAAATATTCGATTTCCTTTGGAAATGTCTTACATTTTCACATTATGAAATGTGGGAAAATCAAAACAATTCTATAGGGAATAAAATCTATGGAAAGAGTAAATACACCTTGTTTTTGCAGTGACTTCAGACTACTGTGGATACGTTTCAAGGCCAAGAAGAGACTAGTCCCATAAGTCTTAACTCCCCAAGTATGATCAGGATGAAGCCTGTAATACAGAGCTCCTACTCACCTAATTGTCTGGCTTTCCCTCTGCCCACATTGGCACCAAATACTATGGCTTGTGCAAGTCGTTTACAAATAACTATAGAACTTGCTGAAAAGGTTCTGCTGTGTTCTTTAACAGGTTTTTGGAATTTGGCATCACTGGCTACTTGAGTATTTTCACACTCTACCTACTGGTATCCAATGCATGAGAGCAGCAGAAGTGAACACAGCTGGATTTTAAAGACCCACCAAGAAAAGCAGGGGTGAGGGGAAATAGGGTGGCATTTTGAAGGTACATTCCAGCCACCAACTCCTTTGTGATCATCAAAAACTAATTAAAGTTCCTGCAAAATTCCAAGAACTGGATTCAATGTCCTCCTGCAAACTCACTGCTCCTTCCAGGTTCTCACTGTCCTGGGACACCAATAAAGTGATAAGGAAAAGTATCACTGGTTGTCCATAGTTTCACACTGTTGGGAGTCCCAGCTATCACTTTTCTGTGCATAATTATATTGCTCTAGGTTAGCTGAACCTAAATAAAGGCTTTTTTATTACCATGATGTCAACCTTCTGCATCACCAACTCCCTAAGTTGTTATATTATAGCTTACACTTGCAAGAAATATTTTTACCCACTATGTCTACTCTTTAAAGGTTTGCTGTTACTTAAGGTTGAAAACCACCTTTTACAATTTCTTCACACCCTGGCTCAAACACATCGCCTGCAGAGTCTAAAATATTAAAGATTACTTTTCGTAAGTAATTTGGTTAGGCTTCCTTCTTTCATTCAAAGAAATAAATTCAGTCTATGCAAATGCACAAGGCCAGAGGCTTTCCAGTAAAACAGGAAAAAACAGCAGATACTCAGTTACTCTTCTCCTAAGCAACACAGAATTTCCTGCCAAATTCAGCTCCTATTTGGCAAAATTCTACTGTTGATTTTGCATATGCAACAGAGCAGCAGGGTAAATTAAGATAAACAATAGTAATATAAGTTAAAACTTCTCATCAAAATACTGTGTATCTAATATATCTTTGAATATGACAGGTAGTCTTAAGAGATTTAATATAAATACGAAACTAATAACCTGACAGTGAAATGCTTTATGCTGACAGCCTCTGTTAGATGCTATCTGAAAAATGTGCATAGGTGGCAAGTGGAGGCTTCTTCATACAGGGAGGAAAGGGCTGGTGTTTATTCTCTTTGTATTGTTAATAGTCTCTTGAATTTCAGAATGTTATTGTGGCTGAAATAATGACATTGCTTCTTTGAAAATGCTGACAGTTATGGAAATGGTTGCTATGTGATGCCCAGAATGAATCAAAAATGCTTGGCAAACTCCTTTTCAGCTTACTTCGTAATTTCCTGGCTGATTTGAAACCTCCCGCTACATAATCCAACCACAGCCTGTGATTTTCTTTGATGACTACAAATAATAGTCATCTCTTATACTTGACAGTTTCGTCTGTCTTACGCAAAAAAAATACACAAATGCAACATTCCTAGAAGTTGGTCAAGACAACTCCTTCAAACATACCCAGCAGGTAAGTTTCAGTCAGATTGCATTTGACTTTGACCAGGATGGGTGGTAAAGTGTCCCCTCTATGGCAGTAACATTTGTGACCCCTGTTGAGCTGCCCAGCTGTCGTGTCCTTTGCAGCTCACGGCACAGGCCATAATAAAACAAAACCGGCCCTGTTGCCGAGGGATTTGCCCTGTGAGTAATTTTCAAACATGGTGAGACCACAGAGACACAGACAGGAGCTCTCCACAGTGAGATCAAGAGAGACTGCACTGCAGGGCAGGATGGTCATACCAGCCAGAATACAGAGTAATAGAAACAAGAGAACAGCAGCACATCCCGAGCTGCCGAGCAAAGCAGCACCCTGAGTGTCTGTGCTCCAACCCAGCCCCAGCTGGGAACCACCAGCAGCAGTGCCCCGTGCCCTGTGGGTGTCAGCACTGCAGTGCCACCTTCCCTGGCTCTGTGCACACCAGAAGCCACCTCTGACTGTGGGTGCTGCCACCGGGACAGGTACAGAGCCAAGGCCAGGCTGTGCTGCCTCCTGGGCCTGGGCAAACTGCTCAGAGTATTAATTGCTTCCCGCCTCAGGGCAATTCCTAATCCCTACCATATCCACAGGACAATCAAACAGTGAAAACTGCCTACAACCCTTTATCATTCACAGATTTACCTACCACTGAGGGATTCCCTGGAACATGGTAACGAGGAAAAAATGGCAAGTAGAGAACTAATTTGCATAATTCCTTCACTTTATGTAAGTGTTTTGCATTTTTTACATTTACTCTTAAACCCAGACCAATAAAACCCTTAGAAATTATTATCTTTCTGCAGTGCTGGAAAAACTGTTTAGATAATGACCAGCAGTTTCTTTGTGTGAGACGTACATAAAATTCATATCCAAAAGAAAAACACAGTTCCTTAATCTACAAAGATAATTTCTTTTTTTACAAACAAAACTTCTTTCCATGAAATGTCACTTCCTGTGTAATTGTTACCATTGTAAGAAAAGTCACCAAAAATTAAAAAAAAAAATTCTGTAATTACTTTAAAATCAAGAAGATAAGCCTAATTTGTGTGAACAACAAACTTTAAACCATGAGCAAAAGAAAAATAGATCTTGTCTATATTTTTCATCACTGGTCTTCCTCAAATCCTTCTACTCTTTTTCATTCAACTAGTAAGTAGATCACTACAGAATGTTACATTATAATGATAAATTATCATCTGCCAGATCCAAATGCCTTCTAAATAAACCTAGTGAGACTGAGATGAATACTGGGTATAAGCCATGAGAAGTTGCTCATTGGGCATTTCTGTAATTTTAATTTTAAACAACATAAATGAGCACAAGAAGGCAAACAAACATGAAATATTTCATTGCTGTAGATCTATGCCTCAGATTCTCTTTGGGCACAACAGAAAATAATGTACACAATAACCAATAACAAGACAAATAACAATACAAATAACAAAAAATAACAAAAAATAAATAATAAATAACAAGACAATAGAAAAAAGGAAGCTTTTTGCCTCGGATCCTATTTTAAATTAGGCAAAAAAGCTCAAATGGATTTAACTGGACTCTGGACCAGGCTTGAGCAGCTTTGGCCACCAACTGATTATAACTTCCACCAGTTCCCAGCCCCTTCACAAATGCAAAATCAAACAGAATTTCCTTAAAAAGGTGTGGGGGAAGGGGAATATGGAGAAAGCACAAAGCCTGTCATTACAAAACTACTGGACTGTTTTCATTTGTGTCAAGAGGTGATTTGAGAGAACCACTCATTTTATCAGCATGCAAGGAGAAACCCATAATGCAACACTACACTGCTGTACCTGTAAAATGTGTCTGTGCTATAAACCAGAATCATCTCAACATGGAGCTCGTGACCACGTGAACTCAGGAACCAGGTACTGCTTTGGGGATCCATTCAAGACACTGGATGGGCTCGTGTACAGACACACCAGCTCATTCAGAACTAGGCTGTCTAATCTGGTCCTGCAGGTCTGCATTTCCTTTCTTTCCATATATGAAACACGAGTGGTAGATATTGCACACCACACAGTTTATGCCAATACCCATAAAATAATAGAGTTTATACATAAGGACGAGGAGAGAGAGTTTCTTCCCCTAAAGAGTTTACAGCCCAAGAAACAGATTTTGACCTCCCCACTCAAAATAAAAACAGTGCTTTAATTCCCAAATAGGCTGTACAAATTCTCAAGATATTTGTACAAGTCTGAAGAGACACACAAAGAAATAATTTTGAAACTCTTCTTATATATTTGTGACAAGGTTATGCCAAGAGTATTCTAAAGAAAAACACTGTTACCCAGGACTTCCATACTCCAGAACCTGAAAATCAAAGGGCTTCTTTTTTTTTCCTTACATGTGTTGTGAGGCATTAGGAAAGAGATGTGAGTACTGAGGGGCTGAATCTTCAGGGCCATGAGGAGCAGCATGGCTTATAACCATCAGCACGGGCCTGTGAGGATACATCTTCTTTGATAGTCTGAAGAAGGTAATACTGTCATTGGTAATCAGATCAGTTAGATAATCCTGCAAGTAGAAGTAAAAGTATAATGAGATACTTGAAAAGGAATTTCAAATTGTGAGGTGAAATGTGAAGTGGAGGTCTGAGGTATCGTAAGAAACAGGAAAAAAGAAGCTACTTCACTCAGAAAGACAGGAGGAAGGAGTAAGTTACAGATGTCAAAAATCAAAGAACTAACACCAAATCCTTCTTTCTTCACTGCCTAGAAATACAAAAATCAACAGCTTCTAGCTTTTCCTCAGAAATGAATGGCATTAAAGAAGATCTTATGTTACTCCCAAAGTGGGTAATTACATTATGAAGATCACAATACTAAATAAGATGACCAGGTATTAACAAAAAAAAAAGGAAAGAAGAAGAAGAAAATCAGAGTCCATATCTTTAAGGTATATATATTTTAAGGCTTACACCGTAAAAGCACCAGGACAATCCAAAGGGCCTGACATTCTTTTCTTTAAGCTCCCTCTGAACCAGAAGTCAGTAAAAGATGGTGGGCTAATTGGACCAAAACTTTCAATCAATCTTACATTGACAATCTGATAGAGATATAGCTCTATCACATATATTGTCGACAATTTAGAAGAGTTGGACTATCTTTCTATTTTCTAAGTATCATCGTTATTATTCTGTGTCTTCTGCAAGAGCTACAGGGATTGAGGACAGTCTTTTTAATTACAAGCCATGTTCTTGCTTAGGCTGCTTCACAGGAAATGCTACAAATATAAATACCCCTCAAACATGAGGAGGATATGAAACTGTACCTTTAAAAAACCCAAATAATAACTATCATGTCAGTCGTGCAAAATGTAAAATGTGCCATGACATCTGCCTGTGGTCAAGCCAACCAGTACAAAGTGTGGTACATACTGGACTGCCCCTCCTTGTAAGTACAGCTTTCTGTCCACGGTTCAGACACTGCCTCCTCCTCACCACTGCCCTTGATCTGAGAAGTCAGCTCATCATTCCAAGGAAGCCTTTTCCATGGACTGTATTTACTTTCTTCAGGTTATTTCCTGTCTATCCCAGGAAAAGACCAGTGAAGTCTCCATCTATAATTTTACACACTGGTCCCAGCAAAAGGCACGTCTGTTATGAAATTGCCATGATCATGACTCTTACTGCTATTTCCACTTGTGAAAGGAGGTAGAAATAGGCATCAGCTGAAGGACTTGCATTCATAAGAATATGCAGGGGAAGAACAAATGTACAATAAGCCAGGCCAAAGCAAAACTGGCTTCTGAACACACTTTTAATACCCAAGACAATATTCACAGCTGAGAGAGAATACTGAAGTGCTCTCAAAAAGTGATGTTCATCTTAAATGCACCTCTTCTTTAACCTGGTCAGTCCCTTTAAGTTTATACCTCATCTTTGACTGAGCCATTAGGAGAGAACAATTTTCCAACTCCATTTTGAAGATGCAGGTTTCCACATGGTCAAAGTGAAAATCACTGCAAACCCAGTGTTTAGCAGGCCAAAAGACCAAACAAACATTTCAATTAGCTGATTTCTTAGGGGTTTTTTTTAAAGCTCCTTATTGTAGAGGTTGCAGCTGTACAAAATTAAAATTCATGTAAAAAATGCTGACAGAAACTGAAAAAGAAAAATCAAAGCAGAATATATCCTGTAAGAAAATCTGAAATAATTTCACTTTGAGAGGGTAAGTGCTTAGCAGTCACTTTGGAGGACAGAATAACCAGCAATGTTTTTTTCCAAGTTTTCCACTGGCACATAATTAACATGTTAAGTATGTTAAGTACATTAAGTAAATAGGACTAAAATATATTGATTATAAAATAAACCATACTATAAAATATTGTTTATATTGTTTATTGCTGGAAAATTAAACTTCCAGCAACAAAAATGGCAGCAAAGAAAGAGAAACAGGCTTGTATTTCAGCTTCTGTTTGTTCATTTGAACTCAAGTGAACATCAATCAGAGCTGTTGCCCTGTACACCATCATCTGTTTATTGCTATAGGTGTCTATTATGCAAGAATATGAAGATTATAAAAACATCCATATTTTCATCAGCCTTTTTTTTTTTTTAATTACCAAACTTGGTAAGAAAAACGCAAGTGAAAAACTAAATATTTTCAAGTATTGCATACACAAAACAGAGCCGAGGACACCAGAACATAAAGCTTCCTGTTGGCTCGTGGGTACAATGGAGATGGAGAACACTTGCCTGACACTGTTCCACGTAAGAAACATTTCTGGTGCACAGCTGTAAAGATCAGCTTTCCCATTCTTCATAGGTTGGAAGGAAAGTAAAAGACAAATAATTCCATATACCAGTGCCCCTTCCCCTTAGCAGGTGGTGCTGGAAAAGGAAACCCTAAAAGGCTGTGAAGTTTTACCTTTCACCACAAAGTACATTCAACTGAAAAAGGCAAATAGGGCAGAGGAAATGGGAAATCACAGATATCAACCATCTAAAGGAAAAACTGGCTGTGAACACAATGCTAATGAAATACAAACATGGAGGCAGGATTTGTGCTCAGTAAGAGAAAGCAAACCAAACCCCTGTTAAACAAACACTCATTACAAATCACTTCAGAGTGAGTTTACTTCCTGTGTTAAACTAGAGCAGCTTACACATATATTTATCGTGCTACTTCAGAGTCACTGCAGCCCATTGTAGGGCTTCACTAAAGCTGGGTCCTTTGGATAGGAACACTTTTGGCTGAAATAAATGTACTTCTGAATGCAAACAGGTACTGCCATGTAATGAGTTAGATGAGGAAATAAATAATACTGCATTTGGCAACGACTAGCAAACTTTTTCCTGTGTTTGGTCAGGGTATAACGTCCTTGAAAGGCCATTAGGAAACATGTACCTGTATGCAAGGAAATATAAACATAACAGTTAAATTCTCCACTCATTCAGAATAATTGTAAGTTGTACCAAGACTCTATGAATTCTGCATCATATTATGGCTATGAAACAAGTTCCTTAAACTAAAAAGATGGGTCTAGCTGGAGGGAACTGGATTCTTATCTCATTAATGCTTGTGTAACTCCACTGAAGTCAGTTCTATACCAAGGGAATAGATGACAGTCAGACTCGGCATACAATAATTAAAGTACAAAGCACAGAAATAGTTATCATGCACTATTTAAATCCACTTCCACATCTTCAGCTCATAACACCTAGTACAGTCTCAGGACATTTTGTTTGTTTCCACTGCTGCTAACAATGTTTTCAGTTCCATGACCCTGGCAGAACTACACTAACCATGTCCAAACACTGACACTGGGGGGTTGTAGGTAATGTTACACGGAGCAGCTTTCAGGTACCAAAAGAATTCTTTAGTTGACTGAAAACATCAAGTGCAGCTTTCTCGTGATCATGTCCAAACGTTAATAGAAATAAATCAACAGGACCTACCCTGGAGTAGTCATATCCATGCTTCTCCTTCACTCCATTTCTACAGAGTGTGTAGTTGTAAAATCGAGAGTTTTTAAGTAATCCAACCCATTCTTTCCAACCAGGAGGCACATAGGAGCCATTGTATTCATTTAGGTACTTTCCAAAGAAAGCTAGGGGTAGAGAAAGAAGTGTAGTAAGAAGGCATAAGAGAAACACTCCAAAGACATGACATTTAACCTGATTCTTCCCTTTCTGTTTCTTCCTAGAACTTTATTCTCTCCATGACAATAGATTTAAGATAAGAGATAAATTCTATGTTTGCCTGGGATTTTTTTTATTTAGATCTCCATAATGCAGATCTTTTGATTTACAACCCATGTACAGGAGAAACTGGACCACAATTACCACTATACTTTCTTTAGTGCCTGATACACTTGCAGTGAGATGAACAAAACAGAATGCTTAATATAGTGCCAGTTGCCACATTATCTCATCCTACTCTGGATCAGTGAAGTCACTAATAGGAGGCTTGCTTGGGAGAAATGATGACAAGGACCATAAATAGGATGGGATTTTGAACTTGCTGCACAGAAGAAATGAAGGCTGTCTGGTACAACAAGTACTGGGGTTCTTACAGAACACAGGCCTCCCATCTGAGCCACTCTCCCAGAAGAAACATGTACACACCAGCCTTGCTCTGTAAGCCACAAATACACAGACAAAAATTATTTTCCAGAAAATGGTTAAGGAAAACGAAAAGCATTATGTTACTCTGGAAAGAACAGAAGCTGCCCAACAAACATGATGTACCCAATGATGCTTTCAAACTCTTCAGTAAAAAATTTTGTAATAATTTACAAGAATGTATCTTTCAGTATCAGTTTGTGATTACATAATGTCATAATTACTATACAGTTACAAGATGAATTATACTGGAGGATTCCATTTGCCTACCTACTTTTTTTAAAGCTTAAGGGCAAAATTCTGCTTTTGGGTCTTCGGACTGCACCACAATGCAGCATCTGAGTTTTTGGTGCTCAGAGCAAATTCAAATTTGAATGGTCTGGCAATACAAGTTAGCATTACCATAGAGATGAGCACAAAGATGTTTACACTTGTTCTACTTGTCATTACAAACATTTTTAATCCCGGGGCACATAGTGTCTGCAGCATCTCACACTGCCCATCTATCAGTGAACATCTGTGCTTCTATAAGGACAACAGAAAAGCTAAGATTCCGTTCTCTGAGATTAAACTTCACCACAATCTATGGGATTATAGCATCTCTATTTTTTAAGCCTGCAGCCTACTTTGAATCATCCTCTTCAACAAATTTCAAGGTATTCAATTAATGTGTAAAGTGAGGCAAGAAAAAGTAAATGTCTGAGATTGTTTTTTGAAGTGTTTTAAAAAGATTAAAGTGCTGACAAAATTAAGATCTGTATCACAGAAGATGAGGAGAGTACGTCTACTGGTAAATAATCAATAAATTTCTTAAAATTACATTGTGCTTTAAAAATATTTTGCAAAAGCAGGTAAGGTGTTATGCGATTTTCCACGAGTCACTTATAAAAGGGTTAAGTGACTGAAACATATCACAGAAAACTACTTGTTTCACTGTCCTAAACTGGTTCATGATGCCTTCTCTTACCAAGCAAACTAAGCTGGCAGCAATGGACACAGCAAGATCACCAACTTCCTGACAGTAACACATCACACTGGACTGCAAGCTCCTGCCACAGTAAAGCTAAGGCAAGCTATGCACTAGAAAAACAAACTCCATGGAGCAACCCGAGCCTGGCTTCAGGGGGACTAGTCACCTTTTCTCCTGTGCCACCACTGAGAAGACAAAACCAGCTGCTTCGTGGTGGTGCTCTCTTGGAGGACAGGAAGAACCAGCACAGACAGAAACAAGTCAGATTCAGCCCGGGTGTAAAGAAAAATTTCTTCACAAAGAGGAGTCCAAGAGTGAAACAGGTTCTCAGAAACACTGTGCAACTCCAATCCTTGGTGTTTTTCAAGGCTAGACTGGACAAAGCCCTCAGCAATATGGCCTGGGGCAGGCTTTGAGCAAGGGGTGGAAAAGAGATCTTTCCCACCTGAACTGGCCTGTGCCCCTATGATGGACTAGGTGACTCACAAGGCCCATCTTCAGTTGAATATACATGATTCCAGGATTTTAATATTTAGGAATGTATTTGTAAACATTCATGTTCTCATAATAACTCCTGAAGCTGAGAATAGGTACAATTCAGTATTTTATTACTCCTGGACAGTAAGCTCAGTATTTATACCACACATCCCTCCTCCCAGACTCTTCTCTTGACATCCCTTGTGCTGCTGAGCTGCATCCACCTCTTAGTGCCCCATGAAATTGCACTTACAACCACAACTGTGAAGTTAAACTCATGTTTTAAGCAATTAACCCTCTATATTTAAACATGACTTCTGTGCACTAAGTACTTTAAAAATTTATTTAGAGCAATGCTTTTCTGACCTATTTCAATGATCAACTTTCCAGGTTTTGAGCACAACTCTTAAATACTCATACAGATTTGTTTATCCCTCTAAAATCTTTCACTTCTGTATCTGATACCAGTTTTTCCCAGCTCAAAGTTGAACAGTTACCTGCATTTGAGCAATCCCTTAGTTTTGCACTGGGGCGAAGCAGAAGTGTGTGTGTGTGTGGCCTTTCTGATCTTATTTCTGCTGTCCACCTACATACTTGCAGTACTTTTTGTCCTCTGACAGACAATCAGAGGAAAGCATACATTGCTTAGTATGCACAGACCAAGCAGTAAGCCCAAAGGTCAACTCCATTTTGCATTCATATCATGGCCAAAGATACTCTCAAAATGACAATGTACAATGGAATAAGTCAAATGAAATTAATGTATCTACAGCAGAAATATGGGGATACTAGGTATCAAAATAACTGACCACATTTTTAAAAAATCAGTAACTCCTAACTGCTCAAGTTACCTGAATAAAATAGTCCCAGTTAGCACCTTTTGTCACAACAAATATGACATTACTGCAAAGATTAGAAGATATGGCATAAGTATTACTACTTCAGCAACTGCATTAAATCTAACAGGTTGCATAGAACATACAGTGATTTCCTAAATGTTAGAGTATATTTAAGGAGGCAAAGAGGGTCTTAAGACTACGTTTTGTTCTCAGATCCCTTCAGTTCCATCAGTTTCAGGATGCTAAGGAAGACTGGGTTCCGAGTACTTTTATTATTTCCTTCCTTTTGTATGTCTGCAGCACTTGTTGAGATGATGAATTCATTGCAGTACTTCACCAGGTAGACTAAGAGAAGTAGTACAGGTGTATATGCACATACACATTTTAGTCTACTGCACACTGATGGCCAATTTTTCTCCAGCCTGTAGTACACTGATAGCACAACATTTTCTTAAAGATCACATGCTCCATGTCCATCATCACAGAGACATAAAAGAAGTAGAGTTAAAGGCAAGAGCCTTTACATGCACAGCTCGTCTGTAACTGCAATAAAAAAATATCATTCAATTCATGAAACACAGTAGTTGTAAAACCCACAGTGACTTGCAACCACTGCAGTTAGAACTACAGGTTCTGATGCCAGGGGACCAGTCTAATATTTAGTGGATGAAAACTTGCATCTCTTGTTAATGTTGTTTTTCACCTGCACATAACCTTGTAGAAAGTACTTCACTATTCCATCTCTACTTCTGTCTACCCTTGGACTCTGTAGGTCATCAGTTATTCCCTACCAAGCTATTACACAAGACCAACTTCAGTTAAGTTTGTAAGTATTTCTCTAATAAAAAACAACAAGCAGCAACTCTCAGGAAAAACAAACTTTGCAGCTGGGAACAGATAACTGAAGAATTTTACTTCTGCCCTGTGTCCACATACTAAAAACTGGTCACATGTTTATTAAAGGAGGAATGAACCCAAAAATTATTTACCAATAGCCTTTCTCCTCTTTCTTACAATTTATTGGTAAAATCACTTTAAAGTGCCAGAGGCTCAGACAGTGAAGTGCAAAACAATTACTTGAATGCAATCAGCCACTTCTTACTCTAATATTAATGGAAGGAAATGGAAAATTGTCACTGAATTTTAACAAATTAATTAGTTAATTATTGTAAAGCCCTGTGAAAAGTGCTAAGAATTATTACCACTTTTACTCCCAATAAATACTTTATAATGGCAGAGATGGATGTCCCACAATGACTCTTCTCTAGGTTCAAAATACACCATTGGTGCAAAATGGCATTTATAAATTCTTTGAGTAATTCAAGGATGGACTTACCACTATGAGATACTGACATATGACCATACAAGTAGCAGCTTTTCCTTTTGCTAATAGGTTCTGAACTAATAGGTAACTGAACAGGGTTAGCTGTACTGCTCAAAAGGAACAAGGAGGGTAAGTTGGCCAAAATGTGTACTGCATTTGCTGCATATTGAGCCACACTAAGCCCTAACATAAATTAACAGAGCTGTCTCAGAAGAATCACTGAAGTGAAAGTGTCCTTCTGCCAGGCTGCACTTAACCCACCATCCCTCGTTCTGTTGAATTTAATAAGATAAACATGTTTTTTCATTTCCTGGCTGCAGATAAAGCTGACAAAATGTTCTGGAATCAGTCACCAGTTTTAAGACCTAATCATTCAGCCAGTCAGACAAGTGGAAAAGAGAAGCTTTTCTCATTAAGAAATGTCTAAGGGAAAGTTTAAATCTGAATTCCAATATAACATCTTGGTATTTGTTCCCGCAGGACCAAAGCGTGCAACAATGCATTGTGCATCTTTTCCATCTCCTCTCCTACTTTTCACTTGAAACTTGTGAAATAGAAACCTGCTCCCTCATGAGATTGGCACATCCCAAAGGTGTCAGCAGCAGCACAAGCCTGTAGAGTTCTCAGGCACAAAGGCCACTACACCAGAGAACAAAATATACAGGGAAATCGCAATGAATAGAGAAGAGGGCAAGGAAATGGGAAACTAGCAGAAGGAAAGAAAAACAGAGGGAAGCTCAAGAGGAGTAGAAGAGTACAATTTCTTCCTTCAAGACTAAACAAAAGAGAAAAAACACAGAGAAAAGACCTGGCTTATGAATTAATAAAAAAAGCAAACTCTCTTCCAAAATAATAGCTTTCCCACTCCAAGGCTGTGAACTTAAAATATCAAAGTCAGTCTCAAAAGGCTTTATTCCTCATTGGCCTCTTTTTCTACTCCTTAAAAAACCCAACAAACAAATGGCAAGACAACATCCCACAAAACCTCCCAAAAAATCAGAAAAACCCAAGGCATCAAGAATTTAACTGTATGTTTGCAGGGCAAACCAGTACTACCACAGACTTCAAAAATAAAAAACCCTAAAAATGAACTCTAGTGCTTTCCACATCTTCCTTTATTCACTGTAGTCATGTTCAAAGAAGATGCTCCACTTCAGACAAACTGTATTCATTGTCTTCAAAATACCCTCCTTAGCAAGTTACTTTTGAAACTTGAGAAACTGAGCAGACAAGGGTCTCAAGTACAATCTCCCAACTGTTTCTGAAGCGGGTAAATCTAATCAGATCAGATTGGAGGAAAAAAGAAAAAAAAAAGGTAAAAAATACCTCCTTACTGCTGACATCCTTCAGAGTGGATAACCCAGGACTTAAACTGGAGGACAGAAATGAACACCAGCCTCCAATGAAGGCAATTTCCATTTAGATTTGTATAATAATACGTCATATTTAACTACATGAATGAGGATACCTCACTGACACCTTATGATCACTTTGTACTTGTAAAAGCACTATTTCCATGTGTTTCAATAAATTTAGTTTGCAAATTAGGAGGGGTAGACTGAAAATGTAATATAGATTCATTAAGATCTTGGGTCAAAATTTTAACATTAAGTTAATGTAAAAATGTAAAACATATGAACACCAGGACACTTGCAATGGCTATGCAAGTTAGTAGAAAATGCAGGTTCTTGAAATACAACCACTAAACAGAAAAATTATTACGCTAGACAGACATCAGTAAACACAAACCAAATAATCTCTGAAGAATAAAACAGTAACCTTGGTGCAGTATTCATATGATCACTGGTATTAGTGCCAGGAATGATAAATACAAGGGAAACAGCAACCAATTAATACAGTATGTGCACTTCCTCTGATTTATTTCTTTCCAGACTAATTCAGGTCTTCACTTAGAAAAACAAAACAAGGAAATTACCTATTTAAGACCAAGCCTTTAAAGCAATAACACGTGAATAGCTGGAAAGAAAATAATGATCTTTTTACAATTATTATTCAAGATTTATACTAGTTTCTGGAAGCCTCAAATACTATAAATTCAATGAAGAATTGTGTACTATTAATAACGATTATAACACAATACTACTAACTGCCCCAAAGCACAAAAGAAGCAGCTCCTTCTCTTCCATTCTTAATTTGCTTAATATATGTATTTTATGAAAAAAATCGAAACACCATTTCCTTTTCACAGCATCTTTCTTGGTTGTTCTGGGCACTTCAGGAAACTGCAGGGCATATTCTACATGTGCTAGGCCTTCAGATGAAGCATTCATATTATTTTATTCCCACCTGAGAAAGGTCTTGGAGTTCTTGTTTGTTCATTCGTAAATAAGCATTTCCTCATGTCAAAGTACTAGGAAGCGAAACGAATACAGAGGACTGAAGCTCCGGCATTCTGCACTGCTGCAGAATTCCACTGTTCCATACATCAGCCTCTGTACTCCACACTTACTCAGCACTAGTAATCTAAGGAAGCCTCCAAACGAGGCCAGCCTGGGCCTTACCTGTCCTGTAGCCCGTGTTGTTGAGGTACACGGCGAACGTGCGGCTCTCGTGCTGCGCCTGCCAGGACGGGGAGGAGCAGTTCTCGTTGTTGGTGTACGTGTTGTGGTTGTGCACGTACTTCCCCGTCAGCACAGAGGAGCGCGACGGGCAGCACATGGGGGTGGTCACAAAGGCATTGATGAAATGAGCACCTCCCTGCTCCATGATTCGTCTGGTTTTATTCATCACTTGCATAGAACCTGGAAGAAGAAAAACATCTCGGAATATCTTCTTGTTTCAGTCACAAGCTACACAAGAGCTCACGTTACGTCAGAGACCAGAATGAAGCACAAGTATAGTAAGGGCACTGTAACCTCAGAGTGAACCCAAATCCAAAAGGATTACCCTCCTGCCTCAGTGAAGTTCTCCCATTGTTTCAGTAAGGACTAAATACTGAAGTCTAAGTTAAGATTTGACTCAAGCCTGTTGACATGGATCATAACCCTTCTTTCATTTCTCTCTAATTTCAAGGTTTATTGCTGTAACTTTCTGCACCTTCTCTGCAGCTCTTCTGGAGTCACTAGTACTGTTCCAGTAGCTGAGGGTGAAATGCACTTTGTGCAGTAACCCTGACCAAAGCCTGCATACTCCTTAAGTGTTATATCATCTTTGGTTTCAAAAGAAACTTAGGTACACTGTCTTTTGTGCCAACCTTCTGCAAAAGGCTGAGGGCTGTAACCACAGAATCACTGACACTGGAAGACTATTTAGTCCAACCTACTGCTCAAGCAGGGCCTGCTAGAGTTGTTCTCTAGACAATTGTCCTTTCCCTATTGTGAGGTATTGGGACATACTGATTTCTGTACCTGTCACTGAACAAAAGACAACAAAGTCCTCAAAATAATTTCCATAACCAGCCTACTGAGTTCTATCCATCTGCTTCACCCATTCTGGTAACAGTACTACCTAAAACTATCTAGATTTTCTGAGGCTTGGTTCTGCAGTATCAGATTTTTAGATGACTGCTTGGGACAGAACCATGTATTTTACAACCATCATCTAAAAACAAGCAAGTTTAAATGGCACTGGGAAACTGGGAAACAG
The DNA here is from genome assembly GCA_013390005.1 of Calyptomena viridis. NCBI lineage: Eukaryota > Metazoa > Chordata > Aves > Passeriformes > Eurylaimidae > Calyptomena > Calyptomena viridis. The sequence goes on from WEIV01030442.1 coordinate 119,405, forward strand.
GAGTCATTTTTGCTAACAATTGCTCAAAGACACACTGCTGCCAAATGGTTGTTCTATTTAAGACAAGGCTTTTATCAAAAACTGCTTTTGGTCAAAGACGCAGACATCCACCTCGTAAAATCTGGATCCATATCAGACCTCTTTCTAAATCCAGAAACACCATGGATCAGAGAAAAAAGAAATTTAATGTCCCTTCTCTATCAGTTCCTGATAGTTAAAACCGCATCAGAGCAAGTTAGGAAAAATTTTGTCGATGGAGGAAGAATTTCTCTTTCCCAAAGAATTTGTAATAGTACCTGTCATCAGCACAACCTTGCAAAGGAGAGTAAACCTGTCCATCACCAACCCTCCTTTTTTGTTATGAGCAGGGAAAGCCAACAGACAACATGGAGATGAAGGTGTGGGTTCATGCTGGCGTAGCATTGGGGTGAACTTACCCAAGGCTGAGTTGGAATAACAGTTCAGCTTTTAGCAATGCATCCTGCAACCATCTGGCACAAACTACGTTGTTTCTGTCAATAATGGGTTTAGGTTTCTTCTAAGCTCTTTAGGCACGGATTTCATTATGAAATTGCAACATAAGTCAATTGATACAGGGCACATTGATGTAACCAGGAGTCAAAACCTAGAGGGAAAATGGTCATAAGCCACATAGGAAATCTGACTCTCTGGCACCACGAAGGAAGGCTAATTGCAACTGTAGGTCATTTTACCTAAAAACTACCATGGTATTAGTTTACTTGAGACCATTCTGGTAGAATGAGTATTTAAAAAAAAAATTACAATCTGTTTGTGCATTTCTGAGGCCAGAGTACATCTCTGTCGTGTTGCTTTGTGACAAGACCCAAGGCAGGTTATTGCACCGCCCCCTTAGAACTTGCTAAACTTCACATACCACAAAGGAATATCTGAGCAAAGCAAGATTTTTTTATTTTTGGGATAAGTGTTAGTGCTTAAAGGTAGTAACAACAGAGTTAACAATTCTAACAGCCAGTTATGCATTATGTGAGTATGAAAACTGTGGATGTTTCCTCTGTGTTGTCTTATGAGATAGCCCAAGCATAAAGAGCCAGAATGTTCTGTCTTCCCAATATCAAAAGACAATTTAACAATCTCTTTAAATGACAGAGGCATATGTGCATAAATAACAGTACATGTTAAGATTCCCCTTGGGGACAGTAACCTTCTTTAATAAAACTGCTGTAATGACAAGGCCCTACATATCAACAGTCTTTAACACAAAAATGTATGATCTAATCTGCTTCCCCAGCTTGAGAACTAATACAGACTGACAGATCAGTGGAAGGTAAAAATCCAGCATACTCTTTTGTATAATCTTAAACAGGCCAGCTTTAAATATTTTAAACAGCATTAAACCAGCCAACCAAAACTTATTTTCTTCAGTTTGCCTCCAATACAAACATGGAATTGTGAGAAAGATCAGAAATTGCTCTTTCTGTGGCAGATTAGTTATATGTTAGTCAGCAACAAGAACCTCACCACACCACCTTCTGAGCTGGAAAACCTTCTGAGGTTTCATTAGTGGATGTAGCACAGCAAGTCATGCTTTGAAGTATCAATATTTAATTCAGAAAATGTTCTGTTACCCATCTAAACTCACTGATAAAAAAAAAAATTAGTAGTTAAAAGTGAAATTTCTAAGCTACTTTAAAAAACAAGTCCATTGGACTACTGTGAAAATACAAAAGTTTAATCAATTTGATGTATTAAAGCTGCTCACTGAAAAAAGCTAAGCAAAACCTATGCTGAAATTCCACTTTAAATTTGTGTGCTCTCCATATCTTTGCTTCATGTATCTTCACAGTTCACTTCATGCATAAAGCTGATATTTTGACTAATATGAGTGGATAAAATCCACCATAAGTATATTGGCTGTTTATTCAATAATAGTAGCATCTTTATTAGTTGTATTTTGTTGTCAGAGGTAACAGCTGACATGTTTTAGGGAGCTCCAACTGTTGAAGAATTTGGATTTATTACCAAATGACTTGTCGACTCTGAAGCGCAACTTAAGAACTGGTATCCACATGCAGATAAGCTAAGTGAACCCCAGAATGTTAATTAACTGTCCTGAAGCCTTCTCTTTTTATCCTATTCGAACCTCATTAGACAGTCTTTTCACACCTTCATCTCCTTTTCTTCCTCCTGTTTGATTTTAACTAATCTGCAGCCCCAATCACCACATATGAGAACTAAGAAAAATTACCTTCCGAGCCACTTGTGTAGTTTTTCAGAGGAACAGCTGGGAACATACAATTCACCTCTCACTCAGATCTCTCTAATGTGGCTGAAATGTCTCCTAAGTAACCAGATCTTTCTTCAACCAGGAGATTACCAAAGAAGCTGGTTTGTGGTAGGCAAACCAAATTACCTGGAGATGCCGAGTGCCTCACACAGGGGACAGCAGCAGTGAGGATTTAAATGGCTCTGATGGGGGGGAGAAAAGTCTTTGTTTCCAATGAACTCTTTCCCCTTGTCACTATATTCCTCTTCTTTATATTATGCTTGTCAATACAACTCCTTTGATTAGACACCCTACCAAACGTGGTGTTCTCATCTGTCTTCTCCCACTTGTATCTATTACAATTCACACTCATTCTCCTTTAATCTGGACATTGTGCATCCTATTCATCAGCCCTTCATCGGCCTTTCCCTTTCGTCAATACAAGGCTGATGTTTGGTTTCCCAAGTAAAACTCATGCTTAACATAATGTGAATATAAAAAGAGTTGTACTCCTTTCCTGAAAGGATGACTTTCTAGTAAACTCCACCTGCTACTGGTACATTGTTAATCTGTCTTTAAATAAATAATGAAAGGCTGTTAAAGGCACTTGAGATTGTGCTTTACTTCCTTTCACCTCAAAAGTGGCTGCAAAAGAGCAATGGAAGCTACAACACCCATCAGTTACAGAATACCTTGATGAAAGATGAAATCTTAGTTATGCATGGCTTCCTCTGCTACACTTCCATAGCTTCCAACTTTTCCTTAGTTTTTATTTGTAACTCACAGCTTTTTATCTTTCATAAATGCACTAACCACAACCACTATAAATGGCAATTCTGATTAACTTGGACAGCTCACCAGACAACAGACAAGAATAAAAATTAATTCAAACAAGTATTGGGTCTCTCAAAGCCATTAGTGGCCAATGACAAATACCAAATCCCAGCTTCAACAAATGGATTTTCCTTAGTTAGATCCTAATTTGTGTGGACACATGCCCATTATCCTTGAAATTGGAAAGCATCAGATTATCAGAGAAATTAAATATACTGCCCAAAGGATTTAGCCAATTGCATCAAAAACACACAGGCTAGCACAAAATAGAATAAATATTTTAGTACCACCTTCTGAGCCTACAAGACAATGTACTTAGGTTCTTTGGGACATACATTATTGAAATTGCTTCATTTGTGATCCAAATAATCATTAAAAAAAAAAAGTGACAACAAAAAAAAAATATTCTGATCCTACTAATTTGAAATGCATTTATATTTGATGAGGTTACTTCCATAGCAGGCTTTCTCACCACCCTGGAGAAGAATTTAACATCTATGATACTGTAGACATGCAGTAATATTTGACACAAAGGAAACATCTGTAAAAACACTGCAATGTTGCTGCGATCAACTTCTCAATAAGATGAGTAAGTGTATGAGTAACACAAGCTGATTAATTTTATGTTCTGTTTTTTCTGTGTGGTCCATTTTCCAATTTTTCCTACCCATACGAGAAATCTGATGCAGAAATATTTGGTGTCAAAAAAAACCCATCAGACCACACAGAGATGACTTCTCATTTTTCAATGACCCAGGCTTTATACACACTTAAAAGCAAAATTATTAATGTAAACTGGTTCGTGTTAATCACTTCCTGTAACTACAGACAACATCTGGTAAATACAAGTTTGTTCAGGTAACAGAACAAAACCAAACTCTAGTAAGGTAATTCATTATTCCAAATGGTTAGGCAACACATGTGTTTACTCTCATCTCCTTTCTCCAACAATTAATATAACATTGAATAACACAGTAGAACTTAATTTTTTTACATTTTGGTCAGTGATTATCTACACACCTAAATGGACAAAACCAAGAATAGACTGTATTAGGTAACATTTAAGTAAATAAAATTAAAATTGTATATGTAAGGAATGTCTGCAATTACAGAAAAAAACTTTGGTAATTGCATGGCACACTAGTCAGTTACAAACTGACAGCTACTGTTCTGGCACGTAGCTTCCCAGGCTATACCTGCAACTGCCAGAAGCAGGTTTTAGGTGTTTAGATGAAGACAGATAGGCAGGAATCTTGTATTTCCACAAAGACAGGAAGTTTAGCATTTTGTGGCTAACTTTTGCCGTCCTTGAACTGCATCCAAATGGAAAGTATGTTCTACCTACAAAGGCAGGTTTAAACTTGTTCTTCCTATCATTTTTCACACTGAAAAAAAAAATTGTTATTTTGAATGCGAGAATGTCGCTCCAAGGAGCAGCAGTGCCAACCTCTCTTACCGAGTTCCACGTCCTGGTCATCAGTAAGAACGAGGATGATGTTGGGGCGGATGTTTCTTCGGTCTCTTTGAAATCTTCCCTTCAGACGCTGATTTAACAGGAAAGCTGAACTTCCATCCAACAGGGATAAAACAGTCATCAGGAATAATCCAAGGACAATACTGTGCTGTGCCATGTTGTGCTGAGTTAATGTTCTCTCTGAACCAGGTAGGTTAATGGCTTCTACTTCTTTTTTGTTTGCAGGCCTCCTATAAGGGAGAGGGAAACAAGTATTTATCTATACTTTGACCCCTCTGTTCCCCCCAGGGAACAGCAAGGTTTTCTCCAAAGAAGTAAAAAGCAATATACCTGAAACACTCTAGCTCCTAAGGAAAAAAAACCACTACCAAAAAACAAAAGAACAAATCCACAAACAACAACAAATCAAACATTTTTTTCTAGTGCCACCTAGGAGTAGAAACTTGGAAAAAATCAGTTCCTAAGCTGTTACCAACATAGGCAACAAAGTTCCACTCTAAGCTTAAATTTGGCTGCAAGTTTTAGCAGGGTGTCAAATTCTTTTGCTTTGATGCACAGAACAATTTTCCTTAGGGTTCTGGGGATTATTGCAAATGACATTTTTGTTTACTGCATTAAAAATGCAGATGTTGAAGAGAAAAAAATCCTATCTATCCTTTTAACAGGACTATAGTAGAATTTACTGAGTTAACAACATACTTGCAAAGTCAGATAGAAGATTTGTTTATAACCAATTTCTCTTACAAATTTCATTAGAGAGAAGAGCTGCCCAGATCTTCAAACCATGGTACAATACTGTTTGAAGTCTACTACAGCTTTGATGTTACTCCAATATCCCTTCAGCATTTCTGTTGGTTTCCAAGATTATGTATTTTTTTAACACCATTACTATTAACAAACATGTTTGAAGGCCTATTACTGCAAATGTTTGGGAATGGATGCACCAAAGTGATTTGCATTGCCTATGACTTCATGATAAATACAATGCTCCAAAGTTGACTTGATTGCAAACCAGAGCACTAACACATCAGCTGGTACTGCTCCTATTAATGAGTCAATAAGAAATTCTTAGCAATTCCTACAAGGAGATTACAAGAAATGAATAAGCCTGCTGAAGAATTTTTGGAATCAGGTTTGCTTAGTGACCTGGTATAAAGGGACTTTCTCTTACTTTCAGAATGACAGTATGAAATTGTACTGAAAATATCAAGTACTAATTATTTCAGTTTTTGATGAAATCCCTACTTGCTCCCTGTCTTTTCCCGGACTGGTGCCAATGATCACTTGTAAAAGAAGTGAAAAATCAATTAAAAATGACAGAAGAGACATTATCTGCTTTTCGTAAAGACCAGAACTGCCAGAGTAGAAAGAACCCAGCAAAATGTGTTTCACCCAAAGAAACATGTTGGCTATTCTGTCCCTAGAGCCGCTTGGGAAAAGTTTTTACTCCAGCAGATTTTATAGCCACATTTTTATTTCATCTCTGGCAGCAACTGTTCTTTGAGATAAACTTTGATTAAGAAAGTTCTCATGCAATAGCAAAACCACTGGTCTGAAAAATTATAGTCAGTTTCTATGCTTGTATAAGAAATGCATATTGGATTTTCATACAAGGCAACAGATAGGTAGCTATAGTATGATGAAATATTTATTAAGACTGCTTTCCAAAATTGTAGACTAGTGGGGGTTTGAGGAAATGAAAAATCCTCCTTCCTTACCAGCCCATCGAGTGAGCTTCACAGGCAGGTGAAATTAACTTTTTTCATAGAAACTAAAAATTTATTTTAAATACCCCAGCACTTTTTCCAATGGTATGGAAAAGAGCTTTCAAGGTTTACAGCTACAGCTTTAGTATCTCTGCTGCTGCTCAAAGATTTGCCAGGCTGTCACAGAAGAAACACGGACAAGCCCAATCAATTTTCATTCCCTGTACTCAGAATTTCAACTGCAGCAGTACAGCTGGGAAGAATCATGTCAGAGTCAATGTGATACTACTGTCCAGAGGAGTCAAAAGCAACTTGAGAGAGAAACCTGGATCTGTTTCAAAAGGGGAGGATAGAAAGACAATTCGTTTATCAGGCACTTACTCCTGGACACCAGCTTTTTGAGGGAGGAGGTAGATGGCTTCTGCTTTTCAGAAATTACTACAGATATACTTTGGTCAAAATAAAACACAAAAACTGACCATATAGATGTTTTCATTACACACATTTTTCTGAAGGTCTAAAAGTTAACATGGGGTTTTTTCTGTCTATACTAGCCAACAGCACTTGGAAGGCTGCCCATTCTTGTTACACCTGCTCTTAACTATCATCACACTACAGTGTTGTGCATTTAACAGTCTGCCCTGCATTTTTCTCACTTCTTTTAACCAAATGTGTGAAGTAACCTCATGCTCTCATTGTCTCTTTCCTCTCAGCCTGTCTTTTCCTCACAGTTTGTCGTCTCTCACTCACTTCATCATAACTAAAAGTAGAAGCTTGTCCCCACCTCAGAGAGCTGCTTCACTACCTATAAAATACTAAACACATTTGGGGATGTCTATAAACGGCTACTCCATGGCTATTTTATCCACACTTTTGTATTTATGGTTAAAAGAACCAGTTGTCTCTGAAAGGATACTGCAGGTGGAAGAGAGAATTTCACGTCAAGTACAACAGGCATCTTCCACCAAAACTGTTATCTTTTTCTTGCCCCCCTCCTCAATGAATATTTTTCAGCTGTTCTGATGTGTTATGTTCCTATTATTACCAGGGTAAGTACTGCTGGGAACCAATTCAAAGTATGTAATTATGTGCAAAACTCATACAAATAACTAGGTAAGAAAATTAAAGTAATTTTAGAAAATAACCTATTTCTTAAATTATGTTTTCATAACAGACAGACATGTCAGAACTCACAGCATATATACAGCACAACCTAAAAGCTAGTTTTAGATAGTTCCCAGAATAGCAACAGAAGAGTCTCTCTCATGGATTGCCAGTGGCCAAATACAGATCGGATTTTTTTAACCCCTAGTATTTAGTGAACTTTAGGGAAGAAATATGACCAAGTTTCTATTAACAGTTCTCTTCCCATTTTTGTTAACAGATTTAATCTCAACTCATAAAGCCAGAAGAGTTTCACAGCAGTGAGCCAATCTGCCTTCACTTTTCATATAGCACCCTCTCCAATGATGCATCTTGATCTAAGTGGTACAGATGGTTCACTGCTTTCTGTGCCTCTGCAGGCCATCCTCCAATATTAAAGATGCTTAATCTGTAGTGGGTCTCACGAGAATTAGCTGTGCCTCTTATTTTCTCCCAAATTACACATATGAACTTGACAAGTCTGGTCACTCCTGTTTTATATTTAGGAAAGTGCTATCAGAAACTTATGAAATGTTCTTTAGCTGGGGTATCTAGCTGAGCTTTATTAAGCCTATGAAACCTCCTAGCAGGTTGCTTCAGAGAAAGTCTAGTCCTCTTATTTTCTCCTGTTTGGCAACACAGAGCATTACACTAAATTACACTATAAATGCTGAAGAGATAAAGCCAGATTTCAGTACATTTGCTCTATTTATAAAAGAACTTAGCTGAGGGTTGTTCCCAAGTAGCATTTACACCAAGGAAAGACTCACCTATAACACTGCCCTCAGTAATTAATGTCAGTTCTACAGCAATACAGGCAGAATGCACAGGGATGACTGATGTCAGTTTTATCCCCAGATGGTATTTTTAACATGCTATTGATTAGTATTGCTTGGCACAGATGTAACAGGCACCGTATGTGCAAAATTAGTAACTGACAGTGGCTTGCACAGACTGGTGTTCCCAACTTCACTAATGCAAATCCCAGTGCAACTTCACTGAAGTCAGATAATTCAGTTATTACAACATAACCCAGAGTAGCATCTGACTCTTCCTGTAACAGAAAAGGTACAAACACGTAACTAATTCTGTATCGAATACTTAAGTTAATCCTGCTTTGAGTCTACTTCTAGAAAACTAGAAACTACTGTTTCTAGTTACATTTACATTACCTGGAGGGGGTTTTTGTTGTTGTTTGGGGTTTTTTTAGAACAAGCATACTGCAAGACATTAAATACAGAATTGGTCTGACAAGTTGAGCTCGCCCAGCAGCCCCCACAAGGCAGGGGAGTGCCCGGGAGCCCCAGCCAGGGAACGGGCAGCGGGAGGCAGCTGCAGCCAGTGCCAGGTGGGACAGTTAAGCACACCTAGGTGTGTCATTTGTCCAACAGTTCATTCAAAGACATGGTGCTGGAGTCATTCCCTAGCAACCAACCCAATTAAAACCACTCTGCCAGTTAAATGGATTCAGCTGTGCTGCTGTTCTTTTAACTCTTGAGTCACTCCTATACATGCAGCTTCGGTTCTGCTCATTCCTTTCTCACTCAAGCTGTCAACCATCATTTCAAACCATCATATTGTGTTTGCAAGAAATAGAACAAATTTTTATATATGGATGGGAAAGAATCTTGTTTGCAATCAAACAAGGTTCTCAGGGGAAGGCTGGTATTAACACTACTGCTGTAATCTAACAACATGCTGTGTTTGCTTATAGTTTTCTACTTTCTGAATTTTTCTCCCCAGGCTGTCAAAAATTTAAGAGAAAGTACAAAAATCAGATTCCCAGTGCTAAATGTGACTCTTGAAAATTACGGTTGTGCCTACTTACTTACACAAACTATGGCTATAGCATTTTTATTGGCAAATAGCTACCGTTTTTTTAGAAGTGAGGAACATAGCTTCCAGACTTATTAGAGCATTGAATTACTATTCAGACACATTCTTCTGATTTGCTTGCCTTATGCTGGTGAACTCTATACTAAAGCAAAATATTTATCACATAGAAGTTTGCTTCCATTGCAAAATCTCATTCCTATTTTGTAACTTTATATTAAATAAAACAGAATTACAAATTAATTTATCATATCTTAGGGAAATGTGTTTTTGAAAAAGCATTTCAAGCAGCTCAATATACTTTCCATGAATCCATACTATTCTTTCTGTTCACTGCATGTTACTATTAAAGCTTCCCAGTGACACACACAAAATTAATTACTCCTTTGATAGGTTAAATTGCTATTTGGATCCCCCAAATCCACACTAATAAACACGCTTTTCTGAACTACAGGCAGTAACCAGTAACCTGAAAGAAATGAAGAATTATTTCGCTATTTTATTTATCTTCATGTAATTATTTATAATAGAAATACCGTCTTTGAACTGGAAAGATAATGATATTGACTTGTATGAGGTACAGTAATAACCACAGACCTCCATTTCTGAAGATACCACAAGGGAAAGAATGCAAGCGCTTTAAGGTAGAAAAAGCGGGTAAAAACATTTACCATTACACAAATACATTCTACCAAGTAAACAGACTTTTTTGTAGCTGCATAAAGGGAAAAAGAAAGCCCTACTGCGTTTACAGAGATGCACAGGCGTTCGGACACACACACACTCCCCGCACCCGTCCGGCGATGTGCCAAACGCGCTGAACGCCCTGCCATCAGTTGCCTTTGGTGACTGTTTCCCGGCCCAGCGCGGCTCCCCCTGCCCGGGCCGGGCCAGGCCGGGCCCCCTCCTTCCCCGCGCGAGAGGCGGCACGATCCTCCTCCCCTCACCCAGGGGAAGCGCATCCTGCGGCCGCGGCGCCGGGCAGCGGCCAAAGCCCGCTTCCCGAAGAAGCGTTTAGAGGAAGCGGTCGGGCGGGTGCTTCCCCCGCCTCTTCTTCCTCCTCTCCCTTCTTCTCCTTTTCCCGTTTAAAAAGTTCATTTACCTCGAGGATCCTCCTCCCGGGATTGACGCAATGCCCGGCGGCGCGCGGTGAGGAAACCTGTTCCACAAGCCCCCGGCTCGTTCAAAGTCCAGCGGCAGCACCGCGGCAAAGACGCGGCCCCGGCGCCGGGGGGGATCCCAGAGCCAGCCCCCTCCCAGGGGCACAGAGCCTTTATAAGCGAGGGGGACAATCCATGGAGACGTGGGGACGGGGAATTAATTGCCCCTCATATTCTCTGCTCTGGTCATGTCTTATCGTTCGCCGAGCGCTGCCAGCCCATCGCCGCCGGCCTGGGAGGGAGGTGACAGACCCTAAAGGCGTGAGGTCTGTCTGGGGCCCTGCACCGAGACACCCGTGAGGGACAGACTGATGACTTCCTCAGGTGTTGGTAACACAGACCCCGTTCCACCGCTACACTTGAAACGAAAGGCCCAATATTCGTTAGTAATTAAGAAAAGCTTAACAAAGCCCTTTAAGGCAGGGACTGCGTTTACAGCAGGTGCTGTCTACTTCCAACCAGTTACATTTTACTCCTGGAACTTGTGTAACTATCTAAATAAGCAATACCTTCGGTGTATTCCTTAAAGAACCTCTTAAATATGTTATCTTTCAAAGATGCTAGTCAATTAACATGTTAAAAAAACCACAAGAACAAAACATTTTCTGCAGCATTCCCACACTGATAGTGTCACACCTGCAGCACCGTTTACCTCAGAGCTTCCCAACGCTTCTTATTACATCTACTATTCTGTTCCATCTATGATTTACTTGGATTTTTGCTTAAAACAAGCGTTGCCTCCAATGACCTCATCTGGACTTTGCTGGAGAAGGCCAACAGTGTTGAACAGTTTTTTCATTGTTGGCTCTATTCTTGGCTACACATAGACAGACCCTGTATCAGCTAAGAATGAAATGGCACAATTCCTGCACACGTAAGGATGTCACTGCTAAGGCAGCAAGTGTGCTCCTGCATGGACAGCAATGAGCAATACAGGTGAAACACTGCACGTCAGTACAACTGTGGCCACACTAGAGGCAGCAACAGCACAATTGTATTGGGATAAATAAGCCACTCCCTAACAGGGAGTTACATTAATCACAGATCCCCAAACTATGTGTAAAACAGGAGCTACGTCTTGCTAACATTTTGATAAAATTCTTTTGCTGCTTTCTGAGATAAGACTTGACCTTTTGCTAGCAACTTTCAACTCACAATGAAACAATTTACAGACAATTAATTTTACAACACACCTGTGAGCTACGATGTTCTGACTCTGCACATTTGAGACACGAATTAGTGTCAGATAAGGCAGCAGAGTCACCCGGAGCCAAACAGCCTCTCGGGCCAGGAACAGAACCAAGAACTCAGCATTCCTCTGTCCTAACCACAGGCCAACAGTTTGCCACCTGCAATAAGCAACCTCTACAAATACCACTAAAGGGACTGCAAACAGTAACTACCAAGGCAAAGAAAAGACAAAACTGTACAGTGGTCCACATTTTACATTGGAGAAGAAAATTGACAAGGTCCCTGTATTTCTAGAGCACTGTAGATGGGATTTTCCATTACAAGAATGGATCTCATATAAAGCTACATTGTGAGTTTTCATTAATATAAATGACAAGCAACAATAGATACTAAAACTAGTACTTAGTGACATTAGTATAGCAATCTAAATTTGATTTAGCATCACTGGAGAACCTGTCGCAATAGATTGCTCATTTCAACAAAAGGGTATGTTCACCTCAAGGGGAGTGTGTGTAATCACCATTAATGTTAATGGGAATTATGCAAGTGCATTAAGAGGATAATATACCCTGAGACAACCCTGGAAAGTGAAAGGTGCTTCCTCTTCAAGAGAATGGGGTTTCCATCTCATGCATTTTGAAAGAACTTGTTCTGGCACCGTTACAAACCAGCATGGGTAACAACTGCTATGCACACTTGGTGAACAGTTTCCAAAGTTTAGTGATTTCAGCTAGTTTGAGGGATACAGACGTATTTAAAACACTGGTTTATTTGAAGTCTAGGGCAATAAAATAATGTGAAATTACTGGTAAAAGAAGAAGGTCTGAAAGCTTACTCATGCAATGGGAAGGCAACTTTCTAGGTCTCTGCTTTGAAATAAAACAAACTCATTTCATTCACTACCTGAAAAAGGATTCCATTGGTGAATATGGATCATCACAAATGATCAGTTCAAAAGACAAGATGAAAAATCAAGATCATTTCCTTTCACTGCCACACCAACAGAGCTTTTTCATCCAATAAATTTCAGAGCTCTCTCACAGCATGCCATTGAACAGCTTGAATTTATTTTACTGTACTGCAAATAAAAAATGTTGCCTGTTATCTAAATAATTTGTCTAAGAAAACATCTAGGATATACCTATAATAGTTAGGAGAAAACAGATGTGGTCATTTCTTTAAATATCATCACACATCCATCTACATTGCTAGCCACACAAATTCCTTTGATCTGCAGTTTGTGTGCCCACCTTACTCTCAGGTAGTGTGGCACAGAGAAATAACCAGAACAGTGCATGCTGGACTGTTAACTGAACTATGGAGCTGCACCTAAGGGCAACCACTTTGATCCAGCGGGCAGATAGTGGGGGTCCATAGCATTGTCTCTTAATCAGTTTTGAGACAACAGCTGAAACTCACAGGAGTAACAAGCACTCATGGGGAACTGTCATGAGGGAAAGGCAGTGATACAGAGAAGCAATTTTGAGACCACAAGTCATTCTGAGAGGAGCAGCATGAACAGGATACGATTGGCACGATTACCATGTTGTTTGAGACTTCAGGAAGCTACACACCTTTCAAATAAGCAGTAAGAGTTCTAACATGATGTAGAAAATACTTCCCAGTATGCATAGAAAGAACCTGCCTTGAGGAGAGACAAAAGATGTAACATACTTCATGTGCACAGGGAAAAGAATCAAACTCAACTTTCACAGGTAAAGATAATCACAACTTTGGTGTAGTTTATCTAATGATTATGTCAGTTTACTTACCAACACCTGAGATGATCATAAGTGTGTTTGCCCAAAGAACACAAGGAGAACTTAATGCCTGTGTTTGTAGGATGCTTAAGGGCAGATCTGCTATTATTCATGACAGAGAAGGTTAAAAGGACCTAATTGTTACTGCTACTATTTCCCACAGCTTCTAGCTATCAAGACTGACCTCACTGTCAAATGGTGGTTTCATCACAATTTCCCTCAGTGGGAGCATAGGTTAACAACAAAGGATACCACCCTCTGACAGTGAAGACTGAGCTCTGCCCGCGTTTTTAGCCAGTTCCTCAAACTTCTCTGTGCCCCTCTGAATTCCGATACATAAAAATGGGTAGAAGCCTTCAGATCAAGGTGCAAAAGGTCTCCTTCCCTCCCAGGGCATCATAACAGACACCTGCTCCCACAACATGGAGCTGCTGGCAGAGACAAGCACATTGTCCTTTGCGGAGTGTCACAGGCTCTCTCCAGCTCCCCACACCCGACATTCAGAGTCACAGGGTTAAAGACAACCTCTGATGCTGTACTAAAAACACAGAAATACCAGCACCATAGAGTAGGAATGGGAGTTAAGAGGGTAAAAGTCCCCTAACCTGATCTTTTTCTCTCTGTCTCAAGTCTGTAAAATGGTGACTGTTATTCAGTGTCTCTGTGAGAAAGGGCAGTTTGCACAGAATCAGTGTGTGACCTCAGGGAAAGTAAATATGTATTTTTCTTGTTTCTCAAACTTTGAAGGTAAAATACCACATTTGCGGGTTTATTTGAATAAAACTGTTTGTGAACTATAAATTTTCATTTTAGCTACTACAAGATCCTCAAAGGGAGTTTGAATAAGAAGCCTTTCCTTTCATAATGCTTGGGGGAGAGGATTGTACATTTTAAGGGGTTTCTCTCAAGCACTGGCAGCCTGAACTGGGTAGGAGTGTACACTCTCGTGGCAGGGTGCAGGATTGGCCCAGCCAGTTTCAGAGAGAAGGCAAGATGCTATTCACCCAAGCCCAGAGTCACTAGGAAACAAAAAATGTTGTCCCATTTATATGTCTAATCCCCTGATGATTCAGCCACATAAAATGAAGAGTTCATACACCTTTCATTTGCTCACAGATTGCCTGAAGCACTCTTTGTATTTTAACACAGAGCAAGCCCATTGGGAGGCAAGACAGACACATTCCTTTTGCCTGGTCAGACTTCAAACCCGTGAGGATCCCTGGAGTGCAACTCAGATTGTTCTGTTAGACGCCAATACTGGGTTTCCCGAGTGGTCCAAGTGTTTCTGGAAAGTGGTATTTGTGGCAGATCCTAATGAAGAACACTTCAAGAGCTGCTGTGAGAAGAAAAGCCATACAAACTTTCCTCACAGTAGGAAGATAGAATCTGTTGTCCAATTTTGATGTCAGTTGCTTGGCAGCATTTGTTTGTCTTTGCAGGGCCTGATGTCACAAGATATATCTCTGCTTTAGGGAAATCCTTCTCTGAGATTTTCACGTGCAGGTTGAGCCTCACAGAATGGAGCTACAGCTTTCAGGACACTTGAGAAATTCCATATGCCCAACTTAAGACTTAGCTCCATGCTCTATCATCTTCTCTGCTGCTGCAGAGAGGCACAGAAATGATGTACCAACGGAATGGGGAACAAGTGTTCTCTAGACCCTTTCCATCTGAGAAATGGTAGAAGCTTATACAGGAAGTCAATACTCACTAAAATGAATCAAGGTTAAAAGACAAAATGATTGAGAAAAGTTCAGAGGGCAACATATTCCATTACTGGAGGCAGAATATTTGATGGCCTGAGCTGCAGCATAGGCCACAGCCCCAAAATCTTACATCAAGAGTATTGCTGGTGTTAAGTGCACTAACTGAGAAAAGGTCAACCCAAGAATGTGTCTGCCAGAACATATTTGTACCAGCTACATTCCCAACTGGAAGAAAGACAGGAATAATTAAGATGGATCAAATAAATCTAAACTGTGGTTATAGACACTAAATAACAATAAATCTGTGTGTTTAGATCCCTTCCCCTGAAACAGCTCCAGGAGGCAGTAAAAGCCAGAACAGGGAAGAAAGAATCAGGCACAGAATGAGAGCCAGTAAGAAAGAAAGGACTGCACAGAATAAAATCTAATACAGTACAGTTCCTATTCAAATGGACCTCAGAGTTTAATGATGCAACCTGACTGATCATATGAGACACAAATGAACTGCCCAGGAACACAGGTATCATCCTACTCAGAAGAATTAGCAAGCAAGTCAATCATAGCCTTTGTTTGTGCCATCTTCTCTTTACTGGTAGAATACCCTTTCTGACAGCGCTTTTGCAAGCTCTTTAAGAAAAATAAAAGGAAGCTTTCTTACCTCTTGCACTGTAGTTCAGTCAGGAACGTTAAAGAAAAAAAGGGAGATTAACTACTTGAAGCAATTGGGAAACACCTCAGGATACGTGTTCTGTTCTTCCAAGAAAAAAAGGGTTAAAATTAAAATAGTTCATTTTAAAATTAAAATAGCTAATTTTAATGTGACTGAAAGATCAATATCAGACCATACTATCACGTTAATAGTATGTGTAATAAATGAAAAGAGGTTGCTGCAAGAATTCTAAGATGTGTCACTGGGCAAGAGATGTGGGGATCCAAGACGGCTGCAGGCTGTCCTACAGCAGCTCCCTGACCTCACTGCCAAAGGGAATTAAGTATCAGATTCACTAGATGAAATTACATGTACAGCATCTCTCAAGTTTCACAGAGAAGGCACAGAACAGATCTGTGTAAGATAAGTGGATTCCATACATTTATGTAAGACAAGCGTATGTATAAGGTAAGTGGATTCCATATAAGTACTGGAGGTAAGGAGAACACAAAAGAGAAATAGATCAGAAAAGGCATTTCTCTGAAGACCTATTAGGTCATGGGAAACATAGGAGCAAAGAGATCTCAAAGTTAAAGGTTTTGGTTTGTTGGTTTGGGTTTTTTTATAGGGGAGAAGCAAGGAAGCACACAAGAGACATGATGGTGAGAATAACACCCAGAAGAGTGATGACACATCCCATTAAAAACCACAGGATGAATTCAAGTATCTAGAATGTAACTTTGAGAAGCCAGTACTGAAAACTGAGATAATGATGAGTTCCTGAACTCAGAATAGTTGAAGTTACCCAAGACATCTTATACTACAGACAGAACAAGTCCTAACACCAAGCTTTACTTTATTCAAAGATGGAAAGAAAAAACAAACTTCACCACTGCTCTATTTTTCCTACTGAATGAAGAGCCTTTACAAGTCTTCAATTACAAGTCTTCAGAACAGGCTTCTTCACAGAAAGAGGTGGCTGTAGCCCACATCTATGGAGATGTTGCTCTGTGCTGCAACACTGTCTTTCAGGAACCCCTGCTACTACATCTGCCCCAGAAAAAGACTTCCATGCTTCTCTGAGCTTGTTCCCACCCACCCACTTTTAGAAGTGTGGACATATTTTGCTGTGTAGGAATGCCTTTGAGATACCTTAGATACGACTTCTCCAGGCTGCAAATTTAGAACTCTTAAAATAGCAAATTTCAAGTGAAATCCACAGCACTGCTGGGCTGTCCTGGAAGGTATTCTTCTCTGACACAAACAACTTCTAACTCTGAGAGCCTATAGCTACAAACAGCCAAAAAACCCCCTTTTCTTACTATGTAATAATGACACACCCTCCATTTCTGTGTATTTTCATCTTTGGTGAGCAAGTAAGGAAAATGGTCCTGTCTCTAGCTAGTCTTCTCTGTTGTCAATAGCCAAACACTAGGCATTGTTGAGCACCCAGCATTACATTTTTCCCATTATGTCATGAAAGCTCTAGCTTTTAAATTATATTCCTTGCCTTATATCTTTGACAAGTTTCTCTTTTCACTCCTTTAGCAACTTTCCTTTTACCCCGTTTTAGTGTCAAAACCATGTCAACAGTGGCACCTTTGCACACACATTCGTAGTAATCGACATTGGTTGTTCTCTGCCAACAGTCTTGACAACTTTAAACTGTACAAGAACCACCCAATTTTAACGACAAAGTTTACATAGTGATCTCTTTATGCAGCATGTATTTTTTACTCAGAATAAGTGGAACACAACAGACATTGATGAGGAGATAGGATTTCCTTCACTGCATTTTAAACTGGCTGCAGCAGATGCCTTTTTTAAGTCTTTGGAAGATTGATGATTCCATTATTTGTAGTACTCAGCAATAAATCTCTGAGTTTAGGCTAAAGTGAGCACTTTTCCCTACTTTGTGTCTTCCATTACACTGTTATTCATCATGTTTAATCATTCATTTACCTCTGACTGCTACTGCACTTCGGAAGGACTGGTGCATTATTGATTTTTGACTTTTACCCTTTAGAAGCTGGGTAAAGGGCTTTGGAGCTCTTAATCAAAAGTGACATGACCAGGGCAGGGGACCTGCAGACCTCAGGGAACAGCAGCTAACAACACGCCAAGTTATGATAAAATTAAATTAGGAGTCAACAAAGAAAGCAAATTATGATCAACTGAAAATTACAGCAGATAACTTCAAGAGACCACAGAGTACAAAGCACTCCTGTGCCTCGAAAAACATGTTGTCAGGAAAGAGGAGACTAAGATTAAGCAGGAAGTTACAATGTCAAATTCACAGAGAAAGAAAAATGCAAAGCCACGTTCAGTTACAGAACTGTCAGATAATGTAATTTGGTTCAAGCAGATTCTCAGTTGTGTATAAAGTTTTTCCCTCAAACAGAAGAAGCATCACTTCAGTACCCCACTAGCAACCATAACAACAACAATGTAATACCTTCACAGCTGGCTTCTTTTCTGCTTACCAAAATCTGAGAACTTAAGAAAGTCAAAAAACTCCATTCGTATCTTGAAAAAAGTACATAAAACCCCTTAATTTCTGCTACATTATCTAGCAAATTATGCAATCAATAATAGATGTAAGTACAGTTACCAACTCCATGTCAACAGCATGGTAATCTGGTTTCATATTTTTTGAGAAATGAAAATAAAAGCGCAATATAGTGGTTAAAATTGTCCAGCTCCTTGTATAACCCAGTTATGTGTATGTTCCCTCTTTAGAGAGGAACAACTAGAAGTGTGAAGATTTGTGGACTTAAAAATAAAAGAGCTCAAGCCTCTATTGCTCTTTCCTGGAATCCTCAGCACCTTTTTTTTGTGACCCTTGACATCATGTTTTGTCCTAAGTTATGCAACCCCAATTCCACTACCCTCAGTGTAGAATATGAGAATCAGAGGAAATCAAATAGAATTATCAAGCAATATGTTTCATTAATATGTTTATTTTTCCCCCATACTGTATTATTAAAATGTGTAGCACACTGGTAAAAGACATTCTCAAGACCAAACTACTTGAACCAGTAGAACTCCCCTCTTTGTTGAGCGCCTCACTAGTTCAGATACGGCATCTTTTTTATCCAACTGCAATAAATGGAGGGGAAGGGGAAATAAGACAATAACCATTGTCAGCACACAAATGTATATAAAAATTGCCATTCTTAAAGCTAAAAATTACTTGTCATTACAGGGAAGAAGTGGAAGTCATTGCTTTGTGCCCATAAAGTCTCAGTCTGTATCCTGCATCTACTCCACTCACCTGTCACTGACTGTTTACACTATGGTTACTCTGCAGAGGGTCAGGGCACGTGCAGGTGACCACTAACATCTCCAGCTGGTGCTTAAAATCATATATTTCAGTAAAGGCTACTGCAAATATTCCAGTATAAATTATTTTATCTTAAGTGGAATGGGGATATGGAAGGTGACTAACGTGGCTCAAAGAACACAGGTAAGGTAGTTCTGACACAAAACATGGCTCTACTGCAAGGCAACTGCTGTTCCCTTGGCTATTTAGCTGAATGGAGACCATAGATAAACTGTTTATGAAAGTGAGATTGACCTCCTGGAATGTGATAAATGACACAAGGAGGTCAAGAAAGAAAAGTCAATGATGATACATCTTTAAACACAGTACATATACCCCACGGTGTTTGCACACATGTAGGGTTAACTTGCCTGGCCAGATTTCCATCTGCCTGGGAAAAGATACTCTCAGGAAGACAGGGTCCTCTAGAAGAAATTTGAAATTGAGTATTTCAAGACTGTACCATATATCCATTTTCACAACTGCTTCAGCATAGAGAACTCAATAACAACACAAGGTTTGTATTTCTGAGGGTGGTCAGTGTCTTGGCAGATATAAGAACAATAGATGGAAAGGCCTTCTGAACCCTGCTTTCTTGAGGTAAGTCATATCCAGTCACTCTAAAGGACAGCACATAAAAAAACTAATTGGTCACAAAGCAAAAAGAAAACAAAGTTACAAAAGAAACCGGGTTGTTTTGTTGGGTTTTTTTTTCCCTCCCCAAGAGAACTGCCAGACATGCAAATGAAACTATAGATCATATAATCAATTTTTTTTTTTTTTTTTAGTTTTCACGATTGACTAAGATTGTTGAATTTTAGGGAAAGACTATACAATAGCTTTCTAGGAAAAAAAAAGTTTAAGAAAAAATTGTCATTTCCTTTTTTTTTTAGTGTGCTAAGAACTCTTTCCATATGGAGCAGGGACTCATTTTGGCTTGAGAAGTTTGTTAAATCAGAAAGACCATTTCCACAATGTCAAACTGCCAGAAAAAGCCCAAAGAGACCTCGACATATTGCAAAGTTCTTGCAAACTAAGGGAGAGCAAGCAATGTAACTAGAGAAGATATCATCTGGGTTTTTGTAACAAGAATGTATGCTCTACTTCCTGTGGTCTGTCCTCAAGAGAACTGCAAGACAGTATCCTACAGTTGTTATCAGAATTGTGCTTTCAAATGACTTTAAACCAAACTTGGTTTTTTATAGTACAAAGGCCTTATTTGATATCTCTTTCTTCCTCAGTATTACCATTATTCACAGCAGTTCTGAGCAGTAGGGCCTCCCACTGGCTCCAACAGAAGCAGATGGTGCTGTGGATCTGCAGCAAGCAACCACTCTGACAGGCAGCACCTTAAGCCTCCCTTCAATCAAGCCCTTTCATGAGCTCTTTTGATTTGTCTGGACAGTCAGACCAGCTCATAGTAATGCTGTGACCAACCTCAAGGCAAGAGTATTGAGGAAATGGCAGGAAAGCAACAACTGGCCTCCCAGCTGTACACACCCTGATGGAAAGGTCCCTCAACACCAAATGTTGACAAATTTCTCTAAAATTTTTCATTATTCTACCTCCAGCAAAAAACAAATATAAATAATATAAATGTTTTTCCCTAATCACTACTGCACATTTGTAACCTTTATATATTTCATTTTTAAAATAGAAGTGTCCTTATCTTAATAATCCTATCAATTCACGTTATGCAAGATTTTCAGTTTCCCACTAACAGAAAAAACAGCTCTGGAAGCAGACAATAACTACTTTTCTGATATTATGAGGCAAAATATTGCCATTCTACTGCAGTAAGATGCTGTGGAGTACATACACTGTAATAACAACTCAATTATTTCCCTGTAGTATTTCATAATTTGAGTAAATTAAAGCAAAATGTTTGGTGCTCACACCAATCAACAGCAGTAAATGCCAGTAAAACTAGTTTAATCTGGACTGCTATTTTGTAAAAAATATGTTATTTTTTAATGTAACCCTAATAAAGCATTTGGTCAGCTGGGTTTTGTGCAGTTGATTTTATTTTGTGTTGCATTGCAGGAAATTGGAGCCAAAGGAGCAGTGTGGAACACAGCTGAGATGGGGGCACATATTTCCTTTTGGAATGGATGGCTATTTTTGCACTACTACCCCACCACTGTGATATATAGGATATATACACCAGTGATATATAGGATGGGCATATGTGACTCATCAAATGCCCAGCAGGAACCTCGTCCATGCAAAGCTGTCAATGGGCTACTGAGCACAGCCAAGGCACCTGACAACCACACTGTGCCTGCACCTCCAGAACCTGCCTCACACAAACTGCCCACCACTCACAGCACTGAACACGGGGAGAACAGCAGTTAGGCACAGCACTGGTTGTTTTCACAATGCCAAGACAACACCTAAATTTTCCCAAATTGGTCACTTCTGCCTACTAGAGGAAAAGGTGGTAAACTCACACCTTATAGCAGCAATATGGCTCTTGAGGCAAACACAACCAGTTGGGTTTATGGTCTGTTGCTTGCTGTTGTAGGGAAGTAAGTGCTGCCACCACTACTTTTTTTACATCATTATCCTACAATGCCAAACCAAGTGGCTGAACACAGAGGTAGCGTATTACTGAGCCTCTGGAACTACACTCCATACAAACTCACTTCAGAATTGTCTACTTAATTCTTTGTTTCCTTGTTGCTTATCTCCTTAGCTTCTTTCATTCAACAGCAAACACCATTTGAATACACAAGCCAGACCTACTTACCTATATGACTTAAAATTAATATTCACCATTCTCATTCAAGTCTAATGATTGACATGATTACGGCTCCAGGCAATGAGTTCCCCACACAGCCTAGAAGTCTGAAAAGAGCAGCAGCAGAATTAATGGAAGACAGGAATGGAATAATGGAAGCTTGTTACTTAGCCTCTAGAGACCTAGAATTCCACAGTTTCTGGCTGGCATCGTGCATTGAATCATAGACACATCCAGAGAACAAAACCAATTATAAAGTACACTGCATCATAAGATACCTGCTCTGACTACCAAACACTTAATTCAAACCAGCGCAGAGTTTTGAGGATGTAACAGCAAAGTATCTAAAGCCAAAATCATCAGGCTCTGTATATAATAAAGCAGACATTGCAGTGTGATAGGGCTAGATCACTAAACTTGAAACAAGCAAACTCTTGTACCATACTGAACACAGAGACAACCTCAGAGACAGCAAGAGGAAGGCTGGCTTTACTGGCACATTTTTACCATTGCTCAAAGGCCAAACAGACAGAGACATGACATAGCTGGTTCTCAGTGCCCAGGACACTAACTAGTCAAAAACATTGATTTGGGCAAACAGGTACACATCTCATACAGGAAAGCAGGGAGCCCCCTTTAACTCGCTGTCAGAGAAACTGATGTGTGGATGGCTCAGAGAAGATGTGGCTGTACATTTGTACTGCTCTTTAGTGCCTATACATATATGCTTTTCTTGAGTCCAGACTCTGGCATGCAGCTTGGAAAGTGAAAAAAGAAAGCTCATTTTGGCAACAGGAGGCCTTCCTGAAAGCATAGTAGCTGAACTCTGACACTGCTCAGATTCTCTGAATCAACAGAGGCCATTCAATTGGACATCTGCTCAGCAAGGCTAATCACATCCAGTGTTTAAACTTTGGGATAGACAGTGAGATGGATTAGAAATCTGAATTCTTAGCAAGTAGAATAGGAAAGTATTGGTAGGATTTTAAAAGCCAAAAATTCCTAAGGTTCTCTTAAGATGAGGAAAAATTGAAATGTTTTAACTCTCCACCCAGCAGGTATACATTCTCCCATTAGTTGTCAGAACAAGTAAATTGCCACTCTAACATCTCCTGTATTCAAAGTTTACTTTGCTTTGCAAATCAGTTATTGAAACTGCTCCCTCATGAAAGAGATTCTTTTCAACATTTGTTCCTCATTTATAGCACTATAAATGAAAAACTTTACAAAACAAGCATTATTTCCAAAAAGGCAAATTAACTGAGGTAGTTGAGTCACTGAAACTTACCAACAAGAAATTTTATGAATAATTTTATGAATAATACATTACCATGACCCTCTTATTCAGACTGCCGTATTTCTCAGCATGACACAGGCAAAACTTTGTTTTTGTAAAGAGACTCTTAATTACATCTTCATTCTTCAGTGTACCAGGATTTGTTCTTCTATATGTGCACTCAGATTATATTTAATGCTGAAAAATGTTAATTTTTGGCTTAAATTCATGAAAATGGGATTTCCTTACAATTCTTTGTTGATTCCAACTTCATTAAAATAAAGTGCTACACATTGTTTAGGTAGAAATCAATTGCACAACTCCAGTCCTCAGAGTAGTCATCTGAACATTACCATTCTTGAAAAATTTCCTTTTTAGTGTATTGTTAGTACATTGTAGTGATCTTAACCAGCAGTCATAGAATTCCAACATAATTGCCTATGTCTTAATGACCTCAGGCTTTGAATACAAGCATTGGTCTTTGCACACTGCCTGTCACTTTTAGTGCTCCAGTATTGACATTTTATCCCTTTTGGGTTCTTTTCAGCCCTTTAATGACTATGGCAATTAATAATGCATCATTCTCTCTCCTCTAGCTAATTTTAATTGCTGTAATTTATGTCACTGGACAATTTTTGCACTACAAATGCAATCCATACTACTGTGACTGAGCTAGAAGATCACATCTCAAGGTGCCTGGCAGATAAACAACACAATTTCAAGTTCATAGATATCTATGACTGACATCAACTACTGTTCAAGGGAAGAAGTCATGACATTACAGGTAACAAACAGCTCAATTTTATGTTTCTAGAGCAGTGTGGACCTCACCAGCAGGCTTTGACAATTAATTACAGCTTCACAGACAATGCTTGTGATACTGTAATGTAATGCTTGTAATACTGGTGATACTCAGATACCTTGAAAGGGAAACATTCACCTAAAATTAGCAAGTACAGAGCTTACACACTTCTTCAACAAGGCAAGGCCTGTATTATCACACAGATATTCTCAGAAATACCACCTTTGGGGTAGTACTAAAATGTAGCATAAACACTTGGGTCTAAAGCCTGAAACAACACATAAGATGAACTTCAGCTTTTTATTAAAACATGTTTGCAAAGACATGGGCACAAAGAAAACCAAGCAGAAAAAAAAAAATACTGTTTATCACAAATCTCTACTCAGCTCTACAGACAGCCCAAAATGAAGAGCATAACCATGAACTGTGTTTATTCCATATTAGATTATTCAGTTCATCCCCTTGCCAATATTAGGGATGTTTCACAAACCATATTCCAGTGTTTCACTTAGTATACCTTACACTGGTCCACAGTCCTGTAAAGTTCAGTCTCTCTGTACTACCTGTCATCTCTTATTACCATCAACCCACCTTGTCAAAACCATGAAGTTCTTGTGCCAGTTGTTTCCACTTCTCTTCCAAAGACAAACAACTTTCTGGCCCAGCACATCACACCCCAGCCTCCCCCACCATCCTCCTCAATCATATGGGCCCGTTGCTCTCTGTCCAACAGACACAGACCCACAGGACTCAGGGCTGTGTGTGCTTCCAGCTGGGCACATGATAATCCACTCAGCTCACCCAGCAGTCCCACACCCTACTGCAATACTTGCTCTCCCAAGTGAGTTGAAACCCATTGAAGACGTATTACAAGTGTCAATTTTGGACCAAATCATATTTCCCCTTTCCAAAGATGAAAGGTTCAACATCAACAAGGTTAGAAACCCTTGAAAAAAATGTCAATGGTTAACTTGGCCTGCTATTTCAGTAGACAACTATCTATACCAGATATAACTTTTACTTGGAGTTCACCATAACATTACTGCAGATTATTCTAAGACTTTTCAACCCTCCCTGGGTTCAGTGTTGTAACTGAAAGCGACTAAAGATCCAGGACATAATTTGGTATTTCTTTCTGTTCTTGATATAAGTATTATATTTCATAGGGTACAAAAACATTAAAATCACTGCCTTCAAGCACAGTAATAGCCATAATTCTTACACAACAAATATGCGTCCTGTTAAACAAACAAATAAATTTACTCATACAAGTGTCACAGACAGTGCAATTTATCCCAGTCATCTTTAATCAATCCTTTCCCTTTAAACACAGTGGTTTTTAACACATGAGATAATTAAATGAAAGATAGACTGAAAAGCAAAACTTACTG
Source organism: Calyptomena viridis (assembly GCA_013390005.1). Classification (NCBI taxonomy): domain Eukaryota; kingdom Metazoa; phylum Chordata; class Aves; order Passeriformes; family Eurylaimidae; genus Calyptomena; species Calyptomena viridis. The sequence continues at coordinate 144,637 of WEIV01030442.1, forward strand.
TGGCTTGGAATGTATGTCATCATTCAATTTCCAAGTGTCTCCTAATAAGTCTCTGAAATAGTACACATCTTTAACTAGTCCCTGGTGGACTATATTCTCATATGCTATCCTCAGAACTCATCTACAACACTCCATAAATTTACTGGCACAGAGCCAACATGTCACAGGTCTGTAACCTGTTTCCTTTCTTCTATTAGAGCCAAGGCACTCATTTGCTGTTAATTACTCTTAATAGCCAGAAAGGTGAAAAGGCAGGTAGAAGAGCCAAGTAGGGTGGAACAGAATTCAGGTTCCTTTCAACTACACCTGCCTAATTCCCTATGGAACTTGAAAGCAAACAGAGAAGCCCTCAGTCGCCAAAGCCCTCTTTGTGTTGGCCAAAAGCTCTTTAGGTTGCAGGCAAGAAGCACCTCCACACTCTTCACACAGCTGGCTCACATGAAAGTGTTACTGCAGCACTTCTGCACTCGTTAGGTAGAGCACAATGAGCTGTACTTGATTGTTATTGCTACAATAATCACAAAGGATTAAGATATTTTGCCAATAGTCACTGTAACTGAGCTAAAATACTTACTAATTCTGCATTCAGGTTCACTGTTGTGCAGCACCTGATAAGCCAGGCAGCAGGACAGTAGAAGGAAGTGCTGCAGTTATCTGATGCAGTCCTGCAGACTGGACCAGAGAGCACAGAAACCAAACCTTTATGACATGTGCACATACAACGATAATACACTTGGGCGAGACCACCTGAGCGCTCAACTTTACAAGCACAAAATTAAACTTCAAAGGGGGTGGGTGAGAGCTCAAGTATTTAACTCCAGCATAACCCCAGCTGTTAAAACAGCTGCAATGCTCACTCACTAGCAATTCAAATTCTCACACAAGGACAATCATCGATCTCTCTTCAGTGACAATCAGTTTTCACTCCAATATCCCTTTGAACTTGCTTTTCCAGAGAGCAGCCAAAGTTGCAACTTTTGAGGACGATACAGTGCTGTAACACAGTTAAGGAGCACACACCAGCATAACTAAATTGAATTTGCACATGCAAGAGGAGCACGTTCTCTTTACCAGTAACACTGGCTGCAGGAAAGAATGGGAGCCAAATGTACTACTGCTTTCAACTGAAATTCCCTGTTGAAAAGTGAGACAAAGCCAGACTCCTAGGAAAGTGGAGGAAATCATTGTAATAAAGATGTAATTCTCCTGAAGGTCACACACAACAGCAACATCAGCAGAGTGGTGTTTCAATGTAGACCCAAGCTTATGAAAGGGCTCTCCAGCAGCTTACATGAACTGCTCAGACCTTTCTTCTTCCTCTCTCGCTGCATCATACTAGGAACAGTAATAACTATGTCAACCAAAGAAAATGCCTAACATAGCTTTATATAAGAAGAAAATCCCAAACCTAAAAAACCTCTTGAATCTACTTTATTTCTTTAACTTCTGAACATTTGAGCTTAGCCTTTACACGACTGCCAAAAGCCTAAATTCTAGCTAAATCCTACAGGTTCCAAATTCCTAAGATTGGAAGAACTATAAAGAAGTTTGCAACCACAAATTAGCAGCTGCTAGTGCTATAAAAAGTTTATATATTACATATATTTACATATATATCTATAATTTTATTGTATTTATTAATAACGCTTCTGCAGTGTCTCTCATTATCCATGTACTTGCACACAATCAGTCTCAAAGGTTGCTCAATAACTTCCTTGGTCTACAATGTAAGAAGCTGTGCAAAATATTTATAAAGAAACCTAAGTTTTGAAAGGGAAGGTTTGCTCATTTTTATTCCATTTCTTGCAATGGTGAACTTATTTTTCCTTCATAATAGTAGTCAAGGAGTGGCTCGATTTTTTCATGAGAGGTAGATCCAGCCTTGGATCTCCCAAGTCCATGACAAACACATCAAGAAATGGGAATTGTAATGGTTAACAGTCCACAAAACTTAGAAAACACTGGTCAAATACATACCTTCAGAGTGCTGCAAGTGTAAGAAACACCCCTGAGGAAACATGCAGAGTAGAGACTGACCAGCCACTGAGAAAGGTACTCCAGTAGTTTCAGTGATTATAAGCTTTCACTCTACAGTGCAGCTTTGTCTTCCTGTATTACTGTGGTAGTTGAAATTATATCTTTTAATTCTATTCAAGCAGCAGCACAATAACTTAGAACACTGGAGAGCTTGAGTTTACCAAGTACCAAGAGTTAGGAATCAAACTTTTCAGACAGACAGTAAGTCCTCAGATTGTTATTGTCTAATTTTGGTGGCAGATGAAGGCAAAAAAGAGCAAGAGAACTCAGTTCTGACACTCCAACTACTAAAATGAGAAAGACTTTAGTCTGTGCTCCTCAAACACCAAAGAAATGGAGACCAAGTGCAATAATGCACTAATTTTAAGAGCTTAGGCTATAGAAGTTCACGAGTAAAAGAACGTGAACCTTGTGGCATTCTATTAGCTGTGGTTACAACACACTCAAAGGTTCAGAAATCTCAGCATCTTTCTGTAATGCAAGAGTACACAAATAGTTTGGTTTCAAAAATGGGTTTTTCCAGAATATGGTCTGTATTATTAGTGCTAAAATGACTGATATATAAAGCAGTTGTAGGTGTGAGAAAAGCAGACATNGAGTGGTGTTTCAATGTAGACCCAAGCTTATGAAAGGGCTCTCCAGCAGCTTACATGAACTGCTCAGACCTTTCTTCTTCCTCTCTCGCTGCATCATACTAGGAACAGTAATAACTATGTCAACCAAAGAAAATGCCTAACATAGCTTTATATAAGAAGAAAATCCCAAACCTAAAAAACCTCTTGAATCTACTTTATTTCTTTAACTTCTGAACATTTGAGCTTAGCCTTTACACGACTGCCAAAAGCCTAAATTCTAGCTAAATCCTACAGGTTCCAAATTCCTAAGATTGGAAGAACTATAAAGAAGTTTGCAACCACAAATTAGCAGCTGCTAGTGCTATAAAAAATTTATATATTACATATATTTACATATATATCTATAATTTTATTGTATTTATTAATAACGCTTCTGCAGTGTCTCTCATTATCCATGTACTTGCACACAATCAGTCTCAAAGGTTGCTCAATAACTTCCTTGGTCTACAATGTAACAAGCTGTGCAAAATATTTATAGAGAAACCTAAGTTTTGAAAGGGAAGGTTTGCTCATTTTTATTCCATTTCTTGCAATGGTGAACTTATTTTTCCTTCATAATAGTAGTCAAGGAGTGGCTCGATTTTTTCATGAGAGGTAGATCCAGCCTTGGATCTCCCAAGTCCATGACAAACACATCAAGAAATGGGAATTGTAATGGTTAACAGTCCACAAAACTTAGAAAACACTGGTCAAATACATACCTTCAGAGTGCTGCAAGTGTAAGAAACACCCCTGAGGAAACATGCAGAGTAGAGACTGACCAGCCACTGAGAAAGGTACTCCAGTAGTTTCAGTGATTATAAGCTTTCACTCTACAGTGCAGCTTTGTCTTCCTGTATTACTGTGGTAGTTGAAATTATATCTTTTAATTCTATTCAAGCAGCAGCACAATAACTTAGAACACTGGAGAGCTTGAGTTTACCAAGTACCAAGAGTTAGGAATCAAACTTTTCAGACAGACAGTAAGTCCTCAGATTGTTATTGTCTAATTTTGGTGGCAGATGAAGGCAAAAAAGAGCAAGAGAACTCAGTTCTGACACTCCAACTACTAAAATGAGAAAGACTTTAGTCTGTGCTCCTCAAACACCAAAGAAATGGAGACCAAGTGCAATAATGCACTAATTTTAAGAGCTTAGGCTATAGAAGTTCATGAGTAAAAGAACGTGAACCTTGTGGCATTCTATTAGCTGTGGTTACAACACACTCAAAGGTTCAGAAATCTCAGCATCTTTCTGTAATGCAAGAGTACACAAATAGTTTGGTTTCAAAAATGGGTTTTTCCAGAATATGGTCTGTATTATTAGTGCTAAAATGACTGATATATAAAGCAGTTGTAGGTGTGAGAAAAGCAGACATTTATGAAGGTACCTTTCCAGTCACAGATTCACAGAATCCTCTGAGTTGGAAGGGACCCCCAAGGATGACTGAGTCGAACTCTTAAGTGAACGGCCTATCCAGGACTGAACTCATCACCTTGGCATTAGCAGCACCCTGCTCTAACCTCCTGAGCCCATCAGATGGGGTCAGTAATATAACTAAGGAACACTAACATTATTCAATGCAATTTTATACAAATAGTACTTACAGACATCTATCAGCAGCATTACTTCAATCAGATTCTACAAATGTGCCAAGAATACCTACTGTTGTCCATGCCAAGCATCACCAACTTGAAATGCAACCAGTTTTTGGATAGACATTTAAATAAAACATTATCTTAGTGGGAACATTATCATCTAATCCTGCTGTTGCCCTACTCCTTCCAAGTGCCAAGACACAGTGTTTCTGAAAAAGGTGAGACTCCATCACTCTGGTAATATTTGGTCAGCCAAAGCAGATTACATCCATCATTCTGACTGCTAGAAATGACCAATTTGAATCTGCAGATGAGGCTTGCATCAAATGACTTCAGCACTCTTGTGAAAATCATTTTGAATTTTTTTTTTCTAAGCAATTGTGCCATACATCTGAAAGACTTCCTACAGTTGTGAACTGCCAGAGCAGATGAGTCAGTTAGGAGGTATATACTTTACAGTCGTATCTAATTTAACATTCTGCAGTTATTTAACATCATATATTATATCTTATTTTCAAGCTGAGAGAAAGTGCAGCTCCATATTCACACCTGCTCATAGTTCTGACAACTCCCTCTCGCTTTCCCTCCAAGGATGCACAGATGCACCTTCATTCTTGTCCCTCAGAAGAAGGATCTTACTCCAATCTCTGCTACCTTCCTTTAACCTCACACACTCACCTCTTCTCCCCTTCCCAGTCTCTAATCTCAAACACATGGCTGACAGCCACCTTTCTTTCAGTACTGCTTCTGGGGATAGCCAACATGTCACACCCACAAAATGAACTCGTGCTTTTTGCTCTCTGACTACATGCAACTCCCCTTCTCTCAAGCTGACAAATTAGGATCTTTTCTTCTCATGGTTACAGCCTCTGCAAAATGCTGACATCTCAATGAGAGCCCAACTAAATAAAATATTCAAAATGAAAGAGCTGCTTAAGCTGTAAGTGACCTGAAACTAAATTTTTATATGCTTACACCCTCCCCTCAAAGCAATGAAATATTCTGTATAAACAAACACTGGCTGTCCAAACCTGCTGGGCTACCAGAAAACAGGGTTAAGAAGGAAGCACAAGAACTGGGAATCAGGAGGGACTTTTTCTTGAAGGACTGCAGCAGTGCCATTAATTGCCTTCGAGTGTACAGAATATAGCAGCAGCCTCAATTAAAACTGATGTTCAAATGTCAACTGTGCTCATCTTTAAACCACATGCCTTGCATATTGATTTTGACATAAATGCGTATTATGGAGTACGATTTTTGTGTTGTGAAAATCCTTTAAGAAAAAAGGTATATTTGGGAAAAAAGTTCAGCATTATTCTGTGGGCATTAAGAAATGTCTGTTGTATTTTTCTGAAGCTGTAACAATCATTGCTGTTCCAACTTCAGCAGACGTTTTTCTTCCAAATGTTACAGATATTTTTCTACAGGAAGCCATCTGCTATTTGTCATTAATTTGTTATTCCAAAGTTTCAGTTTAAACTGAAATGTGCGTGTATTGCAAGATCCAGTGCAGAGCTCCCAAAAGCTTGATGCTAAATTATTTACATAGCTATTTTATTCTATGGCCTAGATAATATAACCTTTGAAGAAAATGAGACAGTAAAATTTGTTACCAGTCATTTTTGTAAACACTTTGGGATACAGTATTCTCTACAACAAACTGTCAGTGAACGGCAGCTACTCTGAAAATGGTAACAAGAAACTGTAACAGAGAAAAAAAATATGGGGGGGAAAAAAGGGAATTTTCATATGGAAAACTGAGTTATTCAAGAACTTCTTCACCTTAACTGTAATGAAGACATCCCTCCATCACAGTTGGTTATCCCTATTGCACTCTGCATTAGCAGAGCCACCAGAGCTGCCCATCTCCATAACACAGGCTGACTGGATCACCTTTCTCATGCTTCCATACCTTCATCTTGGCGAGCTGCCCACAATCCTTTGCATCGTAAGGTGTTCAGAAATTACTCGTGATGTTACATTGCCTCATCAACAGGAGGGCAAAATTATTTTTACTCACAAAACTTAATCTGAAGACATACCACAAGAACATTATCCAGAGTACAGTATAACACATTCAATATATTTTTCTTACCTGGTCTTGAAAGAATTCAGAGTTGGCCTTCAATCTGAACAAGTTCTTCCAGCTCAATTAGCACCAACTTCGTATTTGTACAAATTAATACAAACATCACATACATCTGTAGAGGAATAACTTCTCTCATTTCTTTCCTTTTTAAACACAAGAGAAGACAAGGAAGAGGTATCACTGAGCTTAGGATTTGAAATATCTGAAAAGCATGTACCTACTCTTTCAAAAGCTTGCAATTTGGTTCCTCTGAACCAGTAACCAAAGGAAGCAATTCCCTTATAAATTTAAGAATAAGGGAATTACACTGTGTGCAATTCCAATCTTCTCTGTCAGTTTCTTTTTTGCTCTAGCAGTAGGAATACTCAGAGGTGAAATAGGGAAAGGACCCATGGAGACCACCACCAAGTCTAAAATCCTGTTAAATCGTTAACAATACCAAAACTAACAGACCCTGACAGAATAAGCTCATAAACAGAAAAGACCAGGGACTAAGCTGTGGGGCACTGTAGCTCCCTTTGTATACAGCATCCCCTGTACTCTGATGACTGACAGAAAAAGTTTTCATTTTCAAGACGTTCCAATCAGTAAAGAGAGAGGGATTTAATATCTTGCGACTTAAAATTCTTTTTTTTTTTTACTTAATTTTCAAGAAAACCAAAACAAGACAGAGGTTGATATTTTGCTTCTTCCTCTGCCATAAGAAAACAAAACAGAACAAAAATCCCGGGAAAATACAGGACACTTTCATCATTTAAATTCAGGCACAAAGCCACATTTTAACAACTTAACAAGCAACAGCATCAGTAGTATTTCTACAGAATCACAAGCTTTGCAGTGCCCAACAGGATATAATGTGGTGCATCCTTTACATACAGGCTCTTAGAAGAGAGGAAGAAATTGGTTTAACCACCAGGTAGAATATATGCAAAGTCCAATTTGGATGGAAGTGGTTTTGCAGCAAGGGATAAATCTTATACCATCCTGTGTCAGGAATGGTTTTGCTATGTTCAATGTTTTTTACAGGTAGCAAGGAATTGAGGACAGATGAGAAAGAATGCCAGTTCTCCACAGTTAGTGGAGATAGCTGGTCTCTATCAAAACTGCAGAACCCAAGGAACACACAGAGCAAAGACACTGCTTATTCTATGTTGTGCTCCAAGCCATCTGGCTGAACAGAATAAATTCTCAACAATCTGTTCATAGAAATTTCTCCTGTTCCTCTCAATGTTCTGTGTTTCTGATGTGTGATCATCAAGAAGTGATTCTGAGGTCATACCAAGTCCCAAAGTAGAACAAGTGTCTGAACAAGTGTCCTGTAACAGCCCAAGCTTCCCCAGTCCCCTCCAAACCCATCTGCCTACATGGCCCACCCAGGACTTGGGATTGCTGTAGAACTGTCTCCACCTGCTCTTTGCAGAGCAGCTCTACCACAGCATAAGGCTGAGCAGGCAGAAGTTGTTTCTGCCTGTTCTTGTTACTGCCATGGGCAAAAGAAAAAATAAGGAAGGATTTAATCTTCAAAGGAAATTCACTGTAAAAACTTCAAGGAAAAGATGGAGCAGAAAGGATTGGCTCTAGAACAACTGTTTCACAAAGGCCTTACCACGTACACACTAGATGTTGTAAACATCAGAAAAGGTTCAGGTTGTTTCAGACTATGCATTACTTAGTAGATCTGTGACAGACAATAGGAACTGCTCCTAAGACAGAATGATTATTCACACCCATTCATTCTCCTGATTGTTGTGCAACTTCATTTCCTGAAAAAGGACATATACTTCATAGATGAGCCCACCCAGGTGCCAGAGAATCCCATTTGCATCAGAAAGGTGGTATTCAGATCTGCCCCTAGACAAGATCTTCATTATTATTTTATAGTTATATTTAGATTCATTTGTATAACACAGCCATGCGAACTTCCCTACCAATGTCTGTACTGGTTCTAGTTTATTTTAAAGCATGCAAGAGGGGGACCCCCCTGGGAAGCTGACAATAACGTCCTCCTGCATGTTAAGCAAATAGTTTGTTTCCTCCACAGGAGACAGATCAACACTCAAGAAACAAAAACAAAATCAAGAAAAGCTAAAAGCTTAGTCATGTAAATCACGGTGGAGGAAAAATGAAAGAAAGCTCCTCATTGGCATTCTACAACTTCTGCAGACCCCCATGGCCCATTAGCTAATTTCTGTTAAAACAAACAGCTGTAGAATAATAAATGCCAGTGGCACATTTCTAAAGGTTTGTGGCAACTGAAGTAAACATGTCCCTGTTCCCAGGACACCAAGAGACAGAAAATTAACCAGAGGTTAACTGGGTCATTAGCTAGAGCACAATATAGGTCACTGCAGATTTAATTTAGTTTGGGTTCAGCTAAAGAATCAAATACAGCAACCAGTTCTCACAGCAGGAAAACAAGTAACTTATCAGCATGCTAACGTATCTTGGATACCAGGGCACCACGTCTGTCATTATGATTCATACCACATTTTACTAATTTCACATTATTTTGATGAAACAAAGCACAATGTACACACACACACATACAACTTCAATGGTTCTGAATGCATGTATGCAAATACACACACAAATACTGAATATTTAATAAAAAGTCTAAGTGGCCACACTTAATAATGAAATAAACTAATTTCTATATCTCTAACTGTCTCAGATGAGTAAACTAAGTTAAAGATCAGAGTAAAAAAGGGTCTGGATAATTTCTTGACATTTTTGTAGACATTAAGCAGACTGTTTCCTGTATCTTTGCTCTCAACACAAATCACGTTAAATTCAGGGGACATGATTAAAGTTCAGTACACCATAACAGGTTCTACTGAAGCTTTCCAAAATCTGAACATTTTTTCCTCCTTCTACAGTTGGCAATGCTTACAATACATCCAGAGAAACAAAAGGTGCACTTCCTGAGCTGAGTACTTGAGCTTGCCCTAAGGTAACATTTAACATTAACAATGTTAAATTAAGCAATTGGGTGCCCCATAGCCCTCCATAAATACGATTTTTCCATCTGTGTCCCGGTTTATAACCCTTCATAAAGTATAAACAGAGCAATTCACTTTTGTTCTAAAACACTCATAAGAAAAAACAAGTGCAATTTATGATTTTGGTAGATTTTTCCTGTCTTGGCAATATTAAAATAGGTCAAGGCGCATGTTTTGAGTGACAACACCTGAATCCTTAAAGATTAATAATGTATCACACATGCTGATGAATGCACAATTCATGAAAGGCACAAACAGCAAGTTCTATTTAAAACTTTACTAAGATGTACAAAGAGCAAAAGCTACACCTGCTAGAAATGAAATGATCTCATGAATCACTGACCTCTACCTTGCATGGCTATAGAAAAGCTCAAAACCCCATATCTAAACAGCTCAAAGAAAAACACAAAATAACACTATCCGGTTTTGCACTGAAGTACAACGGATTTCAAACCAAAGGTGTTGACTTATTTTTTTTTAAATAGGTTGGTCTTAAGGTCTTGGAACATGATTAGATAGAATAAACAAATAAAGAAATCTAAATCAAGAACAAAAGACTTTTTAATTCTCTGCAGTAAAACTTTAAAAAGCTTATTATAAGCATGTAGCTTTCCTGAATTCAGAAACATACAGCACCTGCTTTAGGAACTTGCAAACCTAACACTTTTCTTCTCCACTTCTTGCAGAGCTACAGAAATGCAGCTCATGAGTTCTCTTGCCAAAACTTGCATCAAGATCACAATTGGAAAAAAACAACAGAATCAGTGTTGAACTCAATAAATTCTGTAGTACTATCCAGTCGAGCTTCATAATCACTTGAATGTACAACTTCTGCAGCACAGGGTCTCTAGAGCAGACAATGTGACACAGAACAGCATTTCGACTTCAGAAGAAACATCAACTAAATCATGACCCATACCATAGGATTTCCACACTATGCTTTAGTGTCACTGTTTGGAGTTTGTGTTCCCCTCTCCTCCAACAGATAATATGGAATATTCAATAATATCTAAAATTTATAGCCAGCTAAATGATACTGCATTCCTGAGACACCTTTTTATAACACAGTAGTAAATCAACCTGTAAAAGGCTTTCTGGGCAATGAGTTTATTAACTGCTTCAGCTCTCTGCCTACTAAGAGTCAAAAAAATCCTTACCATATTCTAGCTGGAACACAATAACCTTCACAATATACCAAACACATTCATAGGTCATCAGATAAGCAATTTTAAATTGCTGCTTCTTCTGAATACAAAGTTTGCATGGGACTTGGAACATCGTTTTAAATGAATAAGTCTTACTTTTACTTAAAACTCTGTCACAGAGAATCATTAAACTTTTCTTTCATTTGAAATGTTATCTTTCAACCTGTCATTTTTCTAACAAAAAATTTTCTTTTTTCCAATCGCTTTTATTTTCCTAAACAACCTTACCCTAATCATAGTTATGCACAAAACAAAAACAGTGAAAAATTGTTAAAAAGGTAAAAGAGATTCAATTGAGTGAAAAGATACATTTATAGGCAAAGAAAATCCATCAAGAATTATTAATGGCGACACTGTGAGCCCAATACAATCTTGCTGAGCCATAGGGACTTGTCAGTATCATACCCCCTGTTTGTGTTCTGACATGCCTTTTAGAAGTGCCTTTTATCAGCTGCAACAAGACAAACCACTGGGCTTCACAGGTCTTTGTGACTGCCTCGGTGTGACAATGAGAATACTGGATTAGATCAACATGTTCTTTATCTTCAGTGTCCTAGTACTATTTTTACTTTTGAAATTCTTAAACAGGTATTTTCTTCAAGTAGACCAACAAAATATATGCCAAGTTATTTTCCAGTTTGTGCCGAAATAAACTGAGGTACTCCATTGTTCAAAATATGCTTTCACCACCTTATGCTTGATAGTATTGCATACAAAACCACCCTAAAATAGAAAGTCTTGAAACAGCTTTGCAACATCCTTTTCCCTCTTTAGCACGGCAGGAATGGATAATGTTCCCCCTCCCCAACTGCACCAGTGTGAACACAGCATACTGCAGGAGCCCCTTTCCTACCTACCTCCCTTCTTTTACTGTCATTTAAAGAAAAACTACCTAGATATTGTCAAATAACAAGTTCTTCTAAAGAAGTAAAGGTGAATCAAGTTACTCAAGGAGAAGTCTAACCCTTGACATACCAGAAGAATTTGCAGTGAATTTAATTGTATTGAAAGTGATTCTAATCTCAGCCTTCTGTTTTACGAAACTTATACACCACAAATAGAATTTACCACAATACAGTGATCAAATCCTATTTTGGAAAAAATATTACCAGTTCCCATCTGCAGTAAATAGCTTACCTTGGAACTCTATTTAAGCCTCCTACCACCAAGAACAGTTGACATCTTCTGCAGAGGTTTCCACCTTAAGTGCAATAACTTCTCTCTCAGAGGCTTCTACAGCACACATGCTTACAAAGAAAAGAGGATAATATAGAACTATTTCCTTCATAGGACTATTTCCTTCATTTAGCCAAAAGCAATCTGACAGTTACTCTTCCCAAGGCTGCTGTAAGAGCAGCAACAGAATCTAGGATCAAAGGTTTAAAGGAAGTTACTTCCACAGCTGATGATCTTTCCTTCTGTGTCAGCCAAGTACAGAAGGTGAACACAACAAACAACTCAAATACTGTTTTGCAGTTGAGGGGCTATTCTAGGTTAGAACCTTCCTAGAGGTAGCCTGAGTTCACTCAGAAGTAAATTAAGTTTAATTCATACAGGACATGATTTTTGCCTTCTTTTTCCCCTCATCTCCCCACAGATGATGATTCATTTCTTCTGATTGATTTCTCTACTAGAAACATTTCTTTAGCTTGTCAGAATAGTGAAGTGCAGGACTACACAATACTATTTTCTGGGAAGCTGACATATGCTCAAACATTTCATTACAATTGACTTGGACTTAACAAGCTTAGTTTATGTTGTGCAAAATAAATCAAAACTAGCTCATTGTCTCATAGAGTGTAAGGAAGGAATAGGAGAAAGAGTACAGGAACTGGCAGATTGTGGTCCAGTGTTTGAAAATCCTGATCTGCAAATCCACTTAGCTAATTCTAAGTGAGACTAATCTCATCAGCAAAAAAAAAAATAAATAAATAAAAGTATGATCAAGAGTCAAATGAACTAAGTCATCAGCATAAATCCAGAGTGGATTTTTTAAAACAGAGACCAGACATTTGATAGCCATTTATCTGTCTTTACCTATGATGCTTTCAACTTTTATTTCAGATTTGTTTAGGTTTTTTTTAATTCAAAAGCATAACTCAAAAACGTCATTTAACATTACACCACATGACTACACTGCATTCCTTAGCATTTGTGATTTGTGCTAAACACCAGTGCACATAAGATATTTAAATTTATATTGCCCCAAACGCATGTCTATAAGGACAATCAGAACACTGGAAAATTCTGACCTGTTTATGTTGTTTTAAACCAACATCATTTTGTAATAGCTGTTTCCAATAGGATGTTGGGTGCTCCACACCAGCAATCTTGCTCTACAAGGCTGCTTGTAGTGTATTACTTAGTAATGCAGAAAAGCATCTAACTATGTATTAGCTGATGAAGGATGAAGCAATTTAGCACATGCTGATATGTAAATCAAGAGCCCAGATTTAGTGTTAATAATTTCTCTACTTCTGATACAGAATTGCCTTACTACATAGGCAGTCCCCATTAAATTCCTTCACACACATAATTAAAGCAAGAGACTAACATAGCTCATCCACCACAGTAGTCACAGAAAACATCAGAAGCCTTCTAAGTTTTAGCTTTGCCCTTTTTTCTCTCCGAGTTCTCTAAATAACTCTAAATTTGTAACGCCACACACCCCTCAAAATACACCACCTTTCAGAAATTAGAATTATGAACAGCCTGCAAATACTGTTTTCTCTTTCTACAAGCAATGTCTTAACTTATTAAAAAACATTTTTCTGCTTTGAGATGTCACTCATCAGAATAGTTGTTTCAGCTTGGCTTCTGTCTGATTGCTCACTCATAGTTAAAAAAATTCCTGTAGTGTACAGCCAGGGTTAACAACTGCCACACTGAATAATACACCAAAAAATTGTTTTCTGTTAAGTTACAGTGGCAGAAGAGAATTATTTTATCTATAATTATGTGAAGACAAATTTAAAAATAAATCAGGTTCAAGTCAGTATCCTCAAAATGTTTTGTTTCTTTCAGAACACTATGTATAATCTAGTTCTCATTTCAAAAGCCTTCACAAACATTTAAGATATTGGTAGACCAGTTGATTGGAGAGAAGAAAATAAAAGAGATAGTAATTCGAAGGTGCCTTAACTCTGAAATTTCATTCAGACACCCAATCAGTCAAATTTGTAGAACCCCTGCTCCCAGTGAAATCAATGCAACTTCATAGCTACTTCAACTCCCTCTCAAAAATTTAAGCAGAGATAACCACATGTATTTATGGAGAGAGTACAAAAACACATTAACCTGCTGTACAAGAGCCAAGTATATAACCCAAGAGTGCAGAGACTTGGCAAAATCCAGAGCAGCTGTGTCCACAGATCAGAACTTGGTATAGAGACACCCCGACTAGTTCCAAGTAATTTACACCAGAGAAAAGGTCTGCCCAACAGGTAAAACACAGAGCTCTGAGCAGGTCCCCAACACAAGTCCACTCATTTGGAGCCAGCTCAGTTGTACTGCAGAGTACCTGCACCTCTGGTGATCCACAGGCCAGAAGGGCCACAGTATCCAAGGCTACATTTGCAGGAGTATCCAAGTAACAGAGGGGGCAGGGAAGAGCACACGAATAGCAGGGGGACACATCAAAAATGATGGTGATACCCTCCTTCCCACCAATTGCTCTTTTTAGCAGACAGCTTCACCACAACACGAGTATTTTTGCCCCTTTCCCAAGATACTGCATTGCATCTGTGGCCAGAGGAAAAGAGATTTGAGGCCATAGATCCAACATGGGGATGTTGCATTAGATCTGTTCTGGAGATTTTTCTGTGCAAGGGAACTCTTCATTTCTTACCTTAAAGCAAAATAGGCATGGCAGGGGACCAGAAATACCCAAGCATTTGGCCTAGAGGTAATTATGTTGGAAGTATTTAAATAATAGCAAGTGCAAGAATCAGACATATGTCACTCCCAATTCAGTTACGTTCTGCTGCTGGCACTCAACCTGCCCTAACAAACCCAAGTGCAAGTATCAGTGACAGGAGGAGGCACGAGGTTTAAAACAGTCAGTGCCCAAAAATGACTGCCTTACAGCACAGTACAAGTTAAGACTTTAAGCAACAAAGACCTACTCTAGAACTTTTGAGTCCCAATTCCAAACTAAATTCATATTGATAATTTTATTAGCACTAAGAAGCAGATATTTGAGTCTCCAAAAGACTAGATCACAGTGAAAGATGACTGATTTTAAGATGACTGATCTCCACAGCAGCACTCTTCCCAAGATGCATGATGTATGCACACTTCCTCATTAACAAGGCATGTATTTTTAAATCAGTGCAATGCACACGAGAATTTCAGGAGTTACCTGAAACTCAGATACCCTACAGTTCATCAGAACCACAGCAGCTTTAAATCCAAATTTTAAAGTCTTGAGAAGAACCAGATAGTTTACCTGCAGAAAAACTTACTGGGAGAAACACTTTCAGTGGAAGAGCATTGCATTTCTTATCTTCACATCTGATCATTTACTCAAGGAATGGAAAAGCATCAGACACCACCTCTTCAAAATGATTTCAAATAACCCATCAAGTGATAGATGATAAGATAGAAAGATAGCTGATTTTTTTTTTTTTTGCACTGTGACTAGAATGACTTTCAATGAAGCTACCCCTGCATTCTTGTAACCCATCATTATTTCACAGATAGGTCTGCAATAACTCACATTTAAATGCAGTGCATTTTCTCATGAAGAGTAAAAACATACCAGAGATAGGGGGATTAAACACTTTGTCACTGCAGTGTCCTCCACGTCATGCCATTCTCAGCCTGAGAACATTTGCCAGGTACACAGCAACCTAACATGAAAACAAAATTGAGTATTTAGAAGAGAGCATAATTTTCATGGTCCTCTAGCAAGTCACTGGATTCTTTTATGGTCTGAGTAAAGAGTTTTCACTTTTATATATCATCTAAGAGCACCCTCTAAGAGCTCTTCTGGAAGCTATCCCTTCCCCATTCTGCAAAGTCCTTGCTTTTGTACAATAGCTTTACTAATTAATTGTTTACAGAACAGTCCAATTCTACAAGTCAAGTGACTGGCAGTTGCAGTAACTTCTGGGCAAAATTCGAAAACGAAAAAAATTACATAAACAAAAAAATTACATAAACACAATCGTAACACAATAGAAATCAGACGTGGAGGCAACCTCAGCAGGTTGACCAGCAACAGAATAGAAAGCAGTCTGCAGTTTGTCACAGAGTTGCTGAGGTTACAAGGGACCTCTAGAGGTTATCTGGTCCGACCCCCTGCTTAAGCAGAGCCACCTGAAGGTGGTTTCCCAGGACCATGTCCAGGTAGCTTTTGATTATCTGCAAGGAAGGAAACTCCAACGTCTCCAGGCAGTCCGGTACAGTGCTCAGTCATTCTCACAGTAAAGAAGTGTTTCCTTATGCTGAGAAAGTGCTTCCTGCATTTCAGTCTCTGCCCATTGCCTAGTCTGTCACTGAACACCAGAGAGGAGCCTGACTCCATCTTCTTTTTACCCTTCCTTCATTTATTTATCTAACTTGAAGAGATTTCCCCCTCCGAGACTTGCCTTTTGTAAGCTGAAAGGTTCCAGCTCTCAGCCTTAAACACCTTGTGGCATTTCAGTGGACTTCTCTCCTGTCCTGGTGGGTACAGAACGGACACAGTACTCCAGGTGCAGCCTTACTAAGCGCTGAGTAGAGGGGAAGGACCAGATCCTTTGATCTGGTGGCAACACTCCTCCTAAAGCAGCCCGAGATAACATTAGCTGTTTTGGCCATAAGGGCATACTACCTTTTTATTACTTTACATGTAAAAATCCCCATAAATTCTCAAACTCTCCAACAATAATGTATTAATATGAAAAAATTCTAGCATGGCTAAACACTTTCAGAGTAGCTATTTATTAAGTATACCTCAAAAGATTTGAATAAATAAATACGTGCCATAATATAAGAGTAACATAAGAAGAAAAGTAGCTAATAAGAGACCTACCCACAGCTCTGCCAGACTTATGCCTGGAGCCCTGTAGGGCTGTCGGAACAGCCCAGCACACGACTAGGAACCAGAAGTTTTTAGTACACCACACGTTATTTCCCAGTTCAGCCAATGCCTCACCGCGTGACCTTGGGGAAGTCACTTCCCCCGCATCTCGGCTCCTCACCTGGCAGTCCTCTCGCCACAGCGCGCCGACAACCAAATTATGCACAAGTGATTCTGCACCGATGATGCTGGAATAAAGGGAAGGGGGGATAGGAATGGAGAGCGGGGGCCTCTTCACCTACAGGTGACAAAAATCTCCCCGGCATGGGATTCAGGCTTCTGCGTGGGGCACAATCACCCTCAGCCCTTCCCCGTTTCCCCGCTGCACGCTTTAGACTGCAGGAGGAGCGGCAGCTCCGCTCGCCCGCCCCGAGCGCGGGCAGCAGCCGGGGGAGCCGCGCCCTCCGGGCCTCCCGCCGCCAGAGCCCTCCC
>WEIV01030442.1:161684-231954 GCA_013390005.1 Calyptomena viridis
CCGCGCCAGGAGCCGGCTTGAACCATCTGTTGCAGAGCGCCTCCTCCAGCCCCTTGCCGGGGGCTCCCGCCCAAGCGCCGCAGAGGAGGGGGCAGCCTGAGCGAGCCTATCGCCCATCTGAGGAGCCCTTTGCCCTGCGCTCCTCAGGGTCTGCGGCCGTCCCCCGCCTCCCTCCCGCTCTGGATCGCTGCCCCTCAAGGGCTGGTGCTCCCCGCAGAGCGCCCGCGGCACTCTTTCCGTGTCCCCCTCAGCGCTCTGCTCCCTCGCGGCGCCCTTCCCGCGTCCCCCTCCGCGCTCTGCTCCCTCACGGCGCCCTTCCCGCGTCTCCCTCAGCGCTCTGCTCCCTCACGGCTCCCTTCCCGCGTCCCCCTCAGCGCTCTGCTCCCTCACGGCTCCCTTCCCGCGTCCCCCTCAGCGCTCTGCTCCTCACGGCTCCCTTCCCGCGTCCCCCTCAGCGCTCTGCTCCCTCACGGCTCCCTTCCCGCGTCCCCCTCAGCGCTCTGCTCCCCGCACAGCGTCCACGGCGCCCTTCCCGCGGCCGGGGAGCCCGAGAACGCCGCGGCACCGCCCGGGCAGCCGCCTCAGGAGCGCCAGGTGGGGCAGGGAGCGGGATGGGGGTGTCAGTCACAGAGAACGAGTTGCCTGTGGGTCTGATCCTCCTCAGGCTGGTGGACCTGATAAAACTTCTGCACTTCCCACCTAATAACCGCTGTTCTCCATATGGGGTGTCAAGAGGCCGGCGGTGGTGTTGCACGGAGAAATGTGCCTCATCTATTTAAATGCCAGAAACCAGGATTAAAATCTGTTAGTGTTTAGCCTTAGACATTTCCTGTGAGCAAGCTGTCCCAAACGAGTCAAAAGTCCCTTTCACTATTTAACGGTTTGGAGTTTTAGCCTTTCTCGTTCCCAGCTGGAGGGTTTTTCCACAAACATGAGGACAACTGAAGCCAAAAAGCCACTTGTAAAAACTATTCAGTCTTTTCATCTTTGAGTAGCAGGTATTTGTTTAGTCGGTGCCGGGAGTGAGTGGGGTATCTCCTCCTTTCTCACTCATTTTTCACACAAAATTGCAAGTCTTTTTACACATATGTTAATCTATCTTTGTTTCTTTTCTAAATCTTCTACTATATTCTGATTTGCTACTCTTAGGGTGGCTCTGGCATTCCCAGGGAATTATCTTTTATATCCTGGGATAGTTGCTTCTTTATTCTCTTAACTGCTACTATGTAATTACTGTGTAATAATATATGTATATTCTTATCATCTACCAGTTTTAAACTTTCTAAATAGTTAGCTTACTTAAAGTTTAATTTCTACAAGGCTCTTTTATATCAAAGTCCCCAAAATGCTGAATAATTACAAAAAACCTAAAAAATCCAGGGAATAAGAAACTAGCTTTATTCCAATATGTTCTAGGGTAACATTTTTATGAAAGCATGCCAAAAAATGATGCAAATTCTTCTCAATTTTCAACAATTTCAAGTTATCAAAATATTCTTGAGATGTATGCTGTGGAAAGAAAAAAATGTACACAAGTTCTATTTTTTTTTTTTATATTGTCAGATTCTTATTTCTCAAAAGAACAGTGACATTAAATTACAGATTTAAAAGTAGAGTATGGACAAGGTAAAAATTGCAGGATTTGACATATAATATTATGTAATTTTTAAGGTGGGGTGAATGTCAAAGGGTCAAAATATGCTGGATAGTCTTGTAATTGATCATGGTCCTTTTATTATTAAAAAATTATTTCTGGAAATAAAGCCAACCACCTGTTCCATACCAATAGTGTTATCAAATGGCTTGTAAATGGTTCGATGTTTTACTCCAAACAGAAAATTTCAAAGATGGGTTCCATTCCTTGTCCATTAGGAAAGTTTTATCTTCACATTAAAGGTGCTCATCACTATTACAAAAATGTCTCAAAAATAGTCTAAACGATTGGGATCTTTCTTATGAGACTCCAAATGGATGAATTTTGTCCTCAGTATGCATGTGAAATGCCTCTAAGTCTGAAGGGATGATTTGTCATTACAAGATATTTTTAAGGAATGACTTCTATATAGTCATAATTACTAGAGTGACAAATTAGCTAGTGAATCTTCTATTAATCTTAGAAAGCTATTCTCAAGCCTAAGTTAGTCCCATTTATATTCTAATCATGATTCATCATAATAATTTTGTGGGATAGTTTCTAATATTAATGCAAACTTTTGTCTCGCTACTTTAAGAATGTTGTTATTGTTGATTTTATTAATATATAGAAATTCCTTCTAACATCTTAAATTGAGCTAGGTAACAATATATGCATAAAAAAGATGCTTTTCACTTGAGCAAAGAGCATGCCACCATTATATTTGGAAGACAAAGGATGGTTGGAAATAAATCTGTAGGCAAACAACTTACCCCTGAAACAGTGAAAATACAAATAGCATTTTCAATTGTGCAAGAAATCTTGGCAAAATCCAAAAGCATATGTGGGTAAGGGTTGTCTCAGTCTACTGTAATAAACACTGCTGTTAAATATGAAAAACTATGCCTTAAGTCTCATAGTAACATTTCTCTGTTAAGTGGTTTGTTTTACAAGCAAAATGAATACTGCAAAGGCAGTTGCTTACCTTTTTTAAAAAAATACGTATTCTTTCCCATGGCTCATTAACCTTTTTATTACTTATTTGTATAGATTAAAAAGAGGACAAATTCTACATGCATAAATCATCAGTATCGTGTATGTCATGGATGTGAACAAGGCAAGATCAATTCAGGGCTTTTCTTCTGTGTTTTTACTTGCTACTATCTTGGAATGTGCCCTTGGGCAATTTGCTGAACTTGCCTGTGAATTGTTCTTTCATCGTGAGATCTGGGATAGTCATACTTGAAGGGCACTTTCTTAGTAATAGTATTTTGTGAATTTATCTATAATAAATTAACTAGTAAATAACATCTTTGAATACAGGCAACCAGTCATTATCCATCATACAATGTACACTGTCAGCTGTGTCCTGGTGCACCAAAGGCAGACTAAGGGTGACCAGCAGGTCAAGGGAGGTGATTCTGCCCCTCCACTCTGCTCTCGTGGGACCCTCCCTGGACTCCTGAGTTCGGCTCTGAGGCCCCCAACACAAGGAGGCTGTGGAGCTGTTGGAGTGAGTCCGGAGGAGGCCACGGAGATGCTCTGAGGGCTGGAGCCCCTCTGCTCTGCAGCCAGGCTGGGAGAGCTGGGGGGGTTCAACCTGGGCAAGAGAAGGCTCTGTGGAGACCTTAGAGCCCCTTCCAGAGCCTAAAGGGCCCAAAAAGAGCTGCAGAGGGACTTTTGACAAGGGATGGAGTGACAGGACAGGGGGGAATGGCTTCCCACTGACAGTGGGCAGGGTTACTTCGATACCAGGAAGAAATCCTTACCTGTGAGGGTGATGAGGCCCTGGCACAGGGTGCCCAAAAAACCTGTGGAAGTGTTCAAGGCCAGGCTGGATGAGGCTTTGAGCAACCTGGAACGTGTCCCTGCTCATGGCAAGGGGGCTGGAACTAAAGGATCTGTGAGGTCCCTTCCAATCCAAACCGTTCTGTTTCTACACTAATAGTACTGTTGCCTGCTTCATTCTAAGCAGCACACACTTGGCAGTCTATAGTGCTTAAAACAATGTTTAAAAACTAGGCAGTATTTTTTGTCCAATATAGCAAACATTTTGAAATCTGAATTTGTGAAAGTCATTTAGAGAATAAGCCTATATTTTTAATTGGTTAAGCAGTGTATTAGCAGTGTGTGCAGAGGTAAAGCTGCAAGCAGTTATAGTTCAGGAGACCAAAGACAGGGAGAATGAACAGTTTTCCACAAAGTTCACTGTGAAGAGCACTGTATCCTTGAAAAGCTTTATTTTCTTCATAAAAAATGATTGCAGTGCCTAATTTTAGTAGCTCAATGAGACTACAGTCTGGTACTGCCAACAGAACTGTTCGAAACCTATTTTGGTGTGTTTTCCAAGTGCAGCAGATGTCCACCAATGCAATAAACTCAGAAACAACTTCTCTTGCCATTCCCACGCTACATGTTTGCACTAAGAATTTTGGTTTCAGTGGTTGTGTGCATGTTGCATATAGTTACCCTGTAACTTTATTCCCTTATCTTTTCTTTAGGAAAAATCGAGCAAAATGTGATCTGTTAGGGTGATGCTTTCAGCAGAGTTAAAAATATTGATATGCTCTAGCTGCAATAATCAATTTTTTTCAATCCCTAATGTCTTTGAAGATCCATTAACCCTAATGAACAACCCTAATCAATCCAACACATCTGATGGTTCTTGCCAACTGCCTTTTTCCAAATGAAGGTATCTCAAGTTACATTAATAGTATCAAATACTAGTGTGAATATAAAAGCAAACCCTAAGATCCAAATAGTGCACACTTGAGCTATTAATTTAGTTTCAGATCCTGCAGCAGGCTGTTCTCTGAAGCAAACCAGCCAAAAGTCAGAGAGTAGAACTCAGCATACAGGTGCAAAGACAAAGTTTGAATTTTAGCACCCTCCACCTTTTTTTTAACATGTGAGATATGTTAAATTCCCAGTGGGAAAAAAAAACCCCTCAGAATTGAAGAAACTAATTAGAAACATACCTTAGAGCCTTAGTCAAAAAGATGTTGCTTTTTTATGAAGACAAAGCAGATTCGTGGGAATGTTGTCATTTTTTATAAACTGTCAAAAGCTGGGGGTTGTTTTATTTTGGTTATGTGCCAGTCATGACCCGGGAACTGTTATGAAAATGAATGTACTTTTTCAAATGTGGCAAGACCTAGCCTAGGTTTAGGATGGTCTGTTTACCTAAACAAATTCATTTCAGAAGCTGCAGAACTGAAACCAGTTGAAATGTCATTTAGCTGCTGACACTACTAAGAAAACAAAAACTGAACTGTGCTGTGGGTGGGGTGGGTGAGCATGTGCAGAGGGATAGTACTGGAGTGATAGCTGCTCTTTGGGTGGCTACAGGGAACATGCTTAGCAGTAGCTGTAAATCTTTTCCTTTCTTGAGGTGCCAGGCGACCCACAGAGGTAAAAAAAGCCTCCTTATCTCCTTCTACAAGTTAGATTTCCCCTTTGATGCCTTACACATAAAGGCAGGTTACTGGGCTGACAGAAAGATCACAGTCCTCGAGTTCCTTCTGCTACCCACACATGCTCACAAATTGCTTTTCTTTTCTGACTCCCCATGTCGTTAAAAGCAAAACTTACTGTATTGGTTTCTTCATTTAACCTGAAATGGATTTAATTTTAGACACAATCCCTTTATAATGTGGAGTTTGCTTTTTCAGTCCCATTCATCAAGATTCACCTGTCTGGATGCATTCACTTACACTGACTGCCTTTGCTTTAATTAAGAGTGAGACTCCCTGGCTTTGTCTCGAGATACTCTTTGGTTGTTTGCTAGAGCACCTCTTCTTATTATCAAAGTCCGGTACCAGATAAAGGAATAAAACTNGACACAGATCAAAAACTGTATCCTCCTGGGGTCTCTGCGAGGGTCCCAGACCCTCCAGGGCGATCTGAGGTGTAGACTCGATATCCTGGACTCCAACAGCTTTGTACCTTCTACAGCTTCTGTCTGAGAACATCGATCCTGAGTGATCTGAATGATATGGATCCAAAAGTTACTCTTTTAAGGGCCCATTCACAACATCGGCTGTTGGTAACTGCGGGAAATTTCTTAATTTGAAGTGCACAGAACCATCATGTAGTTCAGGTGTACATGGTTGTAATGGAGCCCTGCCAACGAGGCTGCCTGAGCAATCACACACATTGCAGAACTGCTTGGGTACAGTGTGAATCTGGCACTCGATGTTACGAAGCAGATTTTTTTCACAGTTTGGGTGGAAGACAGAGCATGCTGCACTTTAGTTAGACTAGAGAAGAATTTTATTTCCTATCTCTAGTATGTTGAGGAAAAGCATCTCAAGGAGGAGGAATGCAGGAAATCATTTCAGTGAGGAAAAAGAGACAGAGGGAGAAAGAACTTTATATAGTCTAGAATTCTCTGCTAAGTTACTTGCTGTAGAAGCTTCTGCAGACACACTTTGTAAGAAAAGATTCCTTAGACTCTAGCAGAGGACTGAATATTTTTTAAAAGATGTACAGCTTTACACTGCAGGACAGGGGTCACATTATTTACTGAGAAATGGCTGGCTGCCTGCCAAGCTGAAAAACACTCCCTTGCTAGCATTTCGGCTGAAGAAAAAACAAGGTAAAATAAATATGTCAATATTGCTCTATTACAGTGTTTAGACTCTACCCTTCAGATAGAAAAAATGAAATTTATTGCAGCAATAAATGACCCCCTAAAGATATGAAAACTTATGTGGCTCACTGTCTCTTCCTTTCTAATGAAGCTCTGCAATTTCACCAAAGTCAGAAAGTTGTGATTGTACCAATATATCATGCCTGTGCATACATATGCAATGTGTATGGAAGAGTGTCATACTTTAATTGCATTTTTAATGGGAAAGATCAAATAATTCCATAAAATATGGTACAGGTCACATGATGGATGATTTCCTTTTGAATGAGGCGAATTAAAAATGAGACTGAGAGCACAGGGAATCTGTGAAATTACTCACTATTGCATATACAGCTTGTGCATAGAGCTTCTACTTACAGTTCTTATGGGTTGAATGTGTATGTGGCATATTTCTGGTTACGAGTTCATGGATTTTTCCTATTCTGTATTTCTAAAGTAGTGCTAATTGATGAAATTGCAATTTCCAAAAGTGCTTGAGGAACTGAACAAGTTATCCCTCAGAAATCTTTCTTGTGGTATCTGGCAGTTGCATTTCACATATACAGTGGTAGTGCAGGTACACTGGTGTACTACCCAGAAGATGTGTAATTTGCAGATGAAGAACAATAAGGTATGTACTCTTTCAGGCTTTAAGTCAGCTCTTGAGTTTCACTCTTTACCAGGAACAAACACTCACTGGTCTATTGCTATCTTCAGTCACAGAGGTTAATTTGCACTCTGTGTTTAAACACTTCCTTCATGCTTCCCGTTCCAGATCTAAGATATAATAAAATAAAAAGTATAGCTATAGGCTAGGCCACACAAATATACATTCATAGATAATAAGAGGAGCAGGAACCATGGTGACAACTTAACTTGACCTTCTGGCATCCTAGATTTCTGGTTACACAGTAAATCTTTCAAGCTTCACTGGCTTCCACTCTGTCTACTATGAAAACGGGCCAATACCACAGATACTGTTATGTAGTGTCTTACTTACATATGCTATGTGTGTTTCTATGTTTTGAGCCTTAAAATCAAACTCTCCTTGGCCTTTGGGACATGCAGTTTGAACCACAGTCACACCTGGATTTAGCTGCTTAATTATTACTTAATTATAGCTGCTTTTTGTTACTTAAAAATCCCTAACAGAACTGCCATTTTTGACTTAATATCTGGACTCAAACCAGACCTGCACCTGTGAGATACATGTCAGTATGTATGAAGCCATATTTTGAATCTTCAGGGTCTCAAGGTATTTGCTTGTGCTAGGGAACAGAGAGTATATATGCAAAAGCAAAATTTCATTTGGATTTTATTCTTCTCAAATACAAGCATGAAATGTATACCCATATATACTGTCTTTATGTTGCAAAAAGTTTTCCTGAGATAATGTGTATCTGTATAAACGTCTTCCATTGAAGGATGGGCAAGTGTTGGGCCAAAGTCAAACAGCTTTAGATAGAAATTGGATTGTGAAACGTAAAACAGGCATCTGTCATAAATGAGACATCACAGTACGACATCCTTTTTTGCACTTACCTGTCTTTACGTAGAAAGCAAATGTACAGTTCCATGCTTTGCCTTTCTTGCTGCTTGGCATGTTGATACTAAGCATAGAAATAATAAAAAATTACAACAGTTTTCTTGTTACATAAAGAAATTCTGATTAAAGAAGTATCTGCTCCCATGGCAGTGACATCACATGCTGCAAGTCCTAATTGTATGAATCTTCAGGTTTTGCATTTTAACTTTGTATTGACAGAGTAGAGAAATCTGAATGTGTGTAGGAAGGGGAAAGGGACTGAGCTGAGCAGCTTTTAGGAAACAGGAGCAGCAAATAAGAATCCCACATAGAGGTTTTCATTATATGGTTCTTAGGAGAGAAACTACATTGTGGAACTAATTCCCTGGCCATTGTTCAGTTTTTAACCCATTAATCACTAAGATGAAATCGTACCAATGTAGGTTGACATTTCACAGAGTGAAAAAATGGGTTCTGTTTTTTGCAAAAGGATCAGATTTTTCTCTGAAAAATCCATTGGAGCAGATGGGGTTTTTTTATTAAACAGATTTTACCAGTTAGGGCCCTTTTTCAGTACATGATGTCACACAGTACTCCAAATCCTCCCCCTGAAGTTATATAGCAAAAGCTAGTTTAACCTGCCTAGAACATCAGCTCTAAGGATCATGATCTTTACAGGCAGAATGTAAACTTAAATATTTGTAAATATTTATGATAATCTTTATTTCTATACTATAATGGTATAACAAAGAATAACTGCAGAAAATATAAAATTGTTGCATGTAGTTTTCAACCTATCAACTGGGATCTTCTTTTGCTGAACTTCTGTAGGTTCTTCTGTCTTAGAAGGATAACATTTTGTGTAGGATTTTTGTTTCTCCCACCTCCCCAAGTATTTGTTTATCCCCAGTATGCAACAGGATCCTTTCATTGTTCACAAATTTATGCTGCTGTATAAACAATAAACACATAGACTAGCATCATAATCAGAGAAATCCACATGTGTTTTATTTGTTACCTACAAAAATTGTCAGACTTTTTTTGGTCTTCCCTGGAGGCATCACTTTCAGATGATTTAAGATTTTAGGTACATTTTCTGCTGGAATAGGGATGATGTGATTTGCAGTGGATTTATTTGGACATTGCATGTTCCATTTTACTCATTCATTCTAACCTTAATAGGCACCTATTGATTTAAGAGACAGTGAAAAGCATAGAATTCAAAAAGCCATATGAAAAGAATGGCATGGGAGGACAAAAGAAGGGCAAAATATGAATGAGGAGACCAAAAAAAAAAAGGAAATCAGTTAAAAAGAAATAGACCCCTTGAATTTGCTTATTCTTTTCCTACCATTAACTAAATTTATGCAAAGTCACTGCAAACTATGAATGAAGAGCTAAATGATAACATTTCTGCTTACATTGAACAGGTGGGGGAAAATTAAGGTGCTGTTAAATTGCTAAATATGTGACTCAGCCTTTTACTAGTCTTTTTTTTTGGGGGGGGGCAGACAAGTGTCTTCTTTTTGTACTTACTGCCAAAATAGTTTATTTTAGTGGGGAAAAAATACTAAGCCATGTGGTGGACTGTGTGCTGGCTCGGCTGAGGCAGAGCTGGCTTACAGCCATCGTGGCTGCCACCTGTGCCAAGTGATTTTAAGAAAGAGATCTGAAATACTGTCCTTCCAAACTGCACCTCCCATAGAAACACAGAGACTTGCACTATGTTTTGTTAACTATGTGTGAATTTTGATGGCTCATCTCCTTCCTGTGTATATGTCTCAAGCATGTATTTATACATATGCATATAAAAGGACTCTTTTCAGCAGAAAATTCATGATTTTGCACCATTTCATAGGTGAGATTTCTTTAGAGTATTTACTTTTTCTTTTTGTGAAGAGCTGTTTCTCCCCTTATGTGAATGTTTGACTATTGCTATGAAGAAACTGGGTACATTTCCTTTGGGAAACTTATGCTGATTCCAGTTGCTTTTCCAAGACCTGCTTCATATTTTGTACATATCGTCTGCAGGCTATTACAAAATATTGGTTTAGATAGAATGAAGAGTAAGTAGGTCTAGTTTGTGTTTTTTATTAAAGTAGGGATTTAATGACAAATTCACATCCATTTACTTTGAAACCAAAGCTTGATATCTGAGCCTACAAACATAGAAAATAATATTAACATCTTTATGTTAGTTATGGGATCCAGAAGCACATAAAACTGACAAAAAACCCCAGTGAATATGAAAAATACATATACACCAAAGTTTTCACTTGTATTCTTAATATCGTATGTAAGGAGGTGAAAGCATGTTGGAGTTTGTGAGTTTCCTGTGATATTTGTTTTAAAGTTTCTTTGAAATTTTGAACCTGGCAAACATGGAGCACTCACTTCTATTTTACTAGCAGCAGCCAACCTGAGTATGTGTAGACAAACTGCATTTTGGAGGTGGCATTTTCAAATACCAAAGGTTGCAAAAGATGTCTCCTTTGTAAGTGTAAACCTCTGTCCCCCCAGCAAGGAGAGAATTTGTAGATTACCCCCAAATAGGAGCTGTCTAAACCAATTTTTACACTATGCTTATTTACTAGACTAATACATTCCTCAAAAAACCCCAATATAAAATAGTCCCCAGGTTTCACTCACCATCCTGGTGTCGTAGCAAGAAGGCCTCCCCCTCCATGGGACTGTTCCCTGGGGACTCTGTCTCAGTGTATCACAACCACACTAAGGATTTCCTCACAGTACACTCTTGGCACTCTAGTAGCCATAGGCAAGTTTGGCCAGTGCAGGTATGGCAGAGATAAAATTCAGTTCAAATAATTTAACTTGGAATCACCAGCTTTTGCTTTCAGAGTTGAGCATTATGTACTCTTATCCTGGCTTGTAGGTTAGTGGTTTGCCACTAATCTCAGCACTCCCAGCTGAGCTGTTTAATTACACTCCCTGCTCCCTGATGGCCAGTCTGGGCAGACTGTAAGAACAGACTTGTATTAGTGTCTTACGTTCTATAAATATCTTAGGATGTTATTACACTGTAACATGGATAAACTAATTGGTTCTGGAGGTGTATCTACTGTGAATGGTAGAAAGGTTGTGGCATGTGATACCAGGAGCCACATTCTCAGCTTCTAAATGTTGACGTAGCTCCAGTTATACAACACACCTTTTCCTGACCCGTCGTGTATTTTTTTCCTTAAACTCCACCTTAAATTTGTAAACCAATAACATTATTGCTTATTATTTGGTCTTTGATGTATTCTGGTAACAGAGGTGAAAAATTTCCTCACTTCTTACCAATTCCTGAAGCATTTTATCCTCAAGGGATGAAACACAAAGTGCCAAGGACCCAATCTGGGTGTTGTGGAAGATAAAAATCTTTGAGATATCAGTCTAGAATAATTTTGTAGCAGAGCAGTAGGGCAGAGAAAAGGAATGCTCCTGTACAGAAGTATTCGTTTAAAAAAGCAAGAAATTTGGACTTCTTATATGCAATATATTAGAACTATCTACACAGGAACAAACATTCTGCCATTAATCTGGAAAGTGCTTTATACAGAGAAGTCCAGGTAACCTCAGCTAAAGCTAATAAGGCCCATTTCCAGCTACTTCATGGAAGGCTTCTTAGAGTTCACTCCAGGTATGTTTGCAGTTTATCTTTACTGGTATTTTTACTGGTCCCAATTTTAAAAATAATTATGTATTAATTGTGGGCATAGATATTTCCTAATTAACCAGTCAAAACCTGTAGAAACTCACAGGAAAAAAAGGGGGCAGTGGTAAGTTGTTTTCTTTATCCTGCCCTCTGTCATTCACCTAAAGACATGACCTAGTCTTTAATATCTCCTGCCAGTCTTTTGAATTAAAGATGTCTTCATAGTTTTAAGGTGATTTGAAATGTCCCAATCTATTAAAACATTTATCAATAACATTCCAGCTAAATAGTCCTTTTTGTGATTAAAATAGTTTAAAATGTCCAATAGACCCAGAAAGGTAACTTTTCTATGTATTTCATCTTTGTCAAGCTTTTATATTCCATGTATTATTCTTTGCACTTACACAGCCAGAAGCTTGTTAAATTCCCTTTGCAGAGCTGATTGATTGAAAAGAAATTAAAATGAAAGGGAGAGATTGAATTTTTGGATTACTACTAGATACATCATCTGTGTTGGATTTAAAAATAATCTCAAATTGTGGGTCAGGAGGTTGGGAATGAGATATGATTTGTTTGTATGAGGCTGTAGAAACAAATCAGTTTGACCCAGGTTGGTTGCATCTGATGATTGTTACTACTTGGTAATCTTTGGGAAACAAGCTAATAGGAAAATTACTACACAGTAGAAGAGCTATCCTTGCACTTCTTATGTTCTATTTCAAAGGATAGAAAAGTATGTCAGGGATGTAGCCAGAACTTCTGCACTCCAGTGTTCACAATGGCCAAAATGTTGTTGAGCAGACAACATCTATGCTAACTGGATTTTGTATATGGAATATAAACCTGTTTCCTAAAAAGTGCATGTTTAACTAGAATAATAAATTCAATTTTAAAAACCTGTAATGAAAGCATGTATGTGGTATGCTTGATATAGAGGAATGCAGGAATATCTATTAGTTCATCAAATTCCAGGGGGTTTTGTGCAAATATGTATTTACTATGCAAATATGTAATTACTATGATGTGTGTCCCAGACAGGTCCAAGATAGATTTTCAGTTTCTCAAAAAATTTAGGTTTGTAGAATTTGTTTGTACATTATCCACCAACTTCATAATAGGAATGATACAGAGCATGAGTGAAATCTTGTGTGTTTGCCATGTGGTGCATCCTTTGTCAAAAACTCTGTGTAAGTTTACAAAGCTGCTAATGAAGTAAAAGGGCTACAAGAGAAGTGGACAACATCATTGTGCTGGAAAAGATTTTGAGAAATGAGAATTTAAACCTCTGCATGAAAACATCAAAGGACAGAAAAAATGATGAATGCTGAACAGGTTCCAGGTTTATTTGATTATATTTGTGGTTTTTTCAAATCTCTTTAAAAATGTGCTGAGTTTCGCTGTTTTGCTAGCATTTCAAAATGAAATAATCATGCTTTAATTACAAGCTTTGTTGTTGCCATTCTACTGACTTAGTGCTGAGACGTTCGTCAATCTAAGTTTTGAAATTAACTTCAAAATGCAAAAAACCCTGGTTTAACTCAGGGAAAAGAAGCCTGTAAGCATATTTTCTAACATAAAAGAAATGTAAGGATCTGAATCATATTGGGAAGATTGTTAAATGTCTGGAAAGAAATTGCCAGATAGGATGTTATGCAGTTTGAAACTCTTCTGGAACTTATTTCAAAGGATCCATTTTCTGTAACATTAATTTTTTGAGAGTTTTTTTATGTCAGCTGATTTACTTCAATTTATAACATTAAATTACAATTTAACACTTTAGTAACATAAGTAGAATTATTATGACTAAAATTAGTTTATGCATAAAAAGTTTAAGTAGTATTGCAAAGAAACATGAATTAATATCCTTAATCTGTTGTTTACTTCTCATTCCTTTCACCAGCCTTTAAATCAGATCCCTCAGACCGAACCTCTTTATCCCCCATCCCCCCAACCATGACAATATGTTCCAGCAATCATCCCACACGTGTGCATTACTCAAAAATTAAACCGTAACAGAAAAGAATCACTGCCATAAAAGAATGTCAGACTTTAGGGTTATGATTCTTTATAATTTTGAAAACAAAGCAAACCTGAGAACTTCATGATTGCATCTTCCAGTTTGTGCCTAGTAGCTGAGTAAGTTGCCACGTATTAAAAATGTATTATCTCTTTACTTGATTGCTGTCTTCTTGGACCAAGAATCTTGTGCTGTTCTATGCCTGTATAATAATCAACATAATAGCAACTGCACACATTCTGCTCAGATAATGTGATGAACTTGATTTTTTTATCTGTTCATCATTTTCTATGTGAAAAGAGGGGACATGGATCATAATGTGCAACTACCAGCAAAAAAATCCCAAAGAAAACAAACAAAAACCCCAACCTAAACCCTCAATGGAATTATCATGTTTATAACTTTACATGGCCCAGAGCACAAAAGTCAGGCTTGCAATGGTACAGTTTAAGGCGAGGAGAAACTGGATCTTGGCTGATGACAACCTAAGAGCTGGCATGCCAACTTTTAGCCTTCCTGAAAATCCACGTAATATACCTCTACACACATGCACACAAACACTCCCACTGTCACTTTGCTGATGTTTCTTCTGCCTTTCAAAAAATCTGCGAGTGGCTGCAAGGTGCAATCTTTGTAGAATACGTTTCCAGTAGGATACTGGTGCTGATCATTAATCATCACTGGATAATTCGTAAAGATTTTGTGCAAAGCTTCAGTATTTAGGAAAGCACTTCTAAGATGAGCTATATTTCATAAATTATTTTCTCTAGGGGAAAAAAGTAACTATTTAAAACGTAGCAGCTTTACATGCGATTAGGTATGTAGTGGTCTTCAACAGGCCGTTAAACACCGCGGTGTGGGAGCAGCGCGCTGTGAGCGGGGACCGCGGTGTGCGGGGCACTCGTCATTCCCGCCTCACACGGGCTGTGCCTGAAACCACCGCAGGCGCTGCGGGCGGCTTTGCTGAAGGAGCTCAATGCTTCCTTTGTCCTTTCCTAAAGAACGCTCTGCTGTATTTTAGCTCTTCCTCGCGGTCTGCGGAAAGTTTTCTGAGCGCTCAGACCAAGTCCTGCCCTCCCGCATCTGCAGTTACTATTGTATCCTTCACCCGCACTTGTCTCTGCCTCCCGCTTTCCTAAGGGTTGTTTTATCTGTGGTATTGTCAAGTTTGGCTTTGGACGCCAGGTTTGCTACTCAGGAGAAGTTTGGAAGACCTGCAAAACTGACTTCAATTGGTGCCAAAAACTCTGGTTTTCCACTTCTGATTGTACAGAAGCATAACTCCATTCAGTTCCACTGCTTTTCGTCAGAACAGCTTCTGGTAGTTGTCAACTCATATACAGGCATTTGAGGGCCAACCATCTTGTTCATATTTCATCTAATAAATAGTGCCTTGCAGGTAGGATGGTCAGATCTCACAGAAATAGTTTTTATTGATATATAAAATGGTAATGTTCTTAGCACTTCTGTGCTGCAGTGCTCCTGATACTCCTGCACTGTGCCTGTGCTGTGCAAGGGATATCCAAAGGGCATTTTGAACAGACAAAATTACATTGCTGTTTAAGAGACCTATCCCAGAATTGGTAATACATTTTTAAAATGTGCTTTACAGACAGACATTGATATTAGGAGTATTTATTAAGAAAATGTGAACAGTTTAGACCTCTAAACTTGTAGAAAAGATTAAGGTTAAAAATGTGCATAATGATAGTTCATCTCTGTCTGTCTCCACCCTTTTTTATGACCTGGTGCTGGAAATGCACTTTGTGCAAATATTTCTGATTCTGAGCAATGCAGCAGCTGATGGAACATTGCCACGTCACTCAGGTGGGTATCCTCAGACAGCATCTGCAGCTGTATCACATGAGTCACACAACAAATGCATGGCCTCTAAAAATTTAGAGTATTTAATTGTTTTTGTGCAGCTACCCCATTGTCACCTCCTTTAGGGTGTATTTTAACAACAAGCTTCTTGTACCATTACA
Source organism: Calyptomena viridis (assembly GCA_013390005.1). NCBI lineage: Eukaryota > Metazoa > Chordata > Aves > Passeriformes > Eurylaimidae > Calyptomena > Calyptomena viridis. Next base: position 177,133 of record WEIV01030442.1, read on the forward strand.
GTGTGTTACGTCCCATGTCTTGTAATTACTTAGTCACAAGTGACACTTTACTGAATTATTAATGTTACTTCTTTCTTCACACAACAGTTAGTCTCCAAATCCAACCACATGAGTCGTAGCTGCTGTTTGGTTAATTTTAGTGACAAAAATAACAAATTGAAACCATAACATTTGTTTACTCAAAGACTATTAGGCCGGTAGTTATCCAATAAAAACTGTATTCCCACCTTAAATTACCTTGAAAATAAAATCAATAGCTTATTTAAGTAGACCAGACAGGAAAAAAATCAATTGCTCCCAGGAAGACAAATCAGAAGTTTCATTTAGAATGAAACAATGCTGATAAACTAGCAGAAGGGATTTTAGGACAAAACTGGGATATGCTGGTCACCAGAGGGAATAAGAACAACAGGGAAAAAAGAAGCCATTTCATTATTTCTATCCCACTACAAATACTTCAACAGCATTTTTCAAATTTAAGGTACATTATGGCAGAAATAGCAAGAATAAACACACTCTTAGCTGTGAATTCAAGGTGTATTTTAAGTATTGCCATTTCAGAAGATATTTTAGGGAACAAATTCTCCTGCAGGTAGAATGACAGCTTAGCTATGCTTAGGCTGAAATGGTAAAAGCAGGGTGATTTAAATCAGATCCCCTGTTACCTGGGATCAGCTGGTTTCAGAATTCTGAAGTAGCCAGTGCCCAGTTACTCTCTTCTCTTGATGCCTTCACACCTGCCTTGTTCAAGTGAACATTTACTCTGAGGTAAAAAGCAATGTCCAACAAAAAAAGTGTTCTGGAAATAGATCTGCAGCTTCTCAATTCTAAGGATTTTTTCATCTGGGACCAACACTTGTATCCTGATACTGCACTTCTTTTAAATGTAATGACACTGAGGTGTTAAACTGCCACCATTTGCCAAGAGCAGCAGATGAGGTGACAGCTGTGCTCTCTGCTGTGTGGGGCAACAACTCCAGTATAAATGTGTTCTACAAGTTATCTGAGAAACACGGGGAGAGGAACGTTTGATCGACTCATCTATAATCTTTATGCCTTCAGCTTTAGGGTGTTTGCAAAGAAGGAAGAGCAGAATCCTGTTCTTTTCTGCTGTCCTCTCCATCCCACACCCTCCCTCCGCCCTTGTTTCAGTGAGCACTGAACCTCCCCGGGAGTTATTTGAGTTGATACACGTTTTCTGGTCCTTGCTGAGTGGGCCCTCATGAAGTTCCTCAGCTACATCTCCACAGTGTTCTTGCTTTTCGAAGCAAGGAGCTCAAAGCAATTATCTAGGAGGTATCAAGTGCTAAAATCACTTTGAAATGAAAAAGAAACCTACAGTGCTGCAAATCGCCTGGGACATGTAAGTGGGCAAAACTCACCTCTGCCTAAAGGGTGTCTCCTATGGCGAGTTTTACCTGCTATGGCTGAAATAATGTAATTTGATGTAGTTTTTCTAACTTACTGTGCTGTACAGACAGCTTAACGTTAATACATATAAATTTCTTGGAGCAGGGAGTGTAGTTCTGATCCTATTCTTGGATAGAGCATAGCAAAGTTTTCAGAGAAGTTAATGAAGGATTTTGCTTAAAGCTCCAAATTAATTTGCAAGGAAAAAAGTTATTTTTAACTTTAAATTTCAAAATGCACATAGTCATTAAGCTTTGCAGCTCCTTTGCAACAGAATAGCTATGAACATTATAATTTAAGTTATTGTAAAGAAAGCATTCTGCATCTTATTTTATCTCTCCAGAAGATATTTTTTAAAGTCAAAACATGTCTGTAAAAGTGTGGAAGTTCTTATTTCTCCAGATATTTGGCATGGAAATTGTGAACCAATGTACAAATAAAAGTTATTCTGGAGGTACTAAAAATACTTTATCCATTGAAGTTGTCATAACTTGCTCAGTTTTAAGCACATTTTTTCATGAGGTTATTTCTTTGGGATCTGTAGAAACTGGTTGAAGCTCTTATGAAGGTGTTAAACAATATTTTCATCTGGTCAAGTATTACACTTTCACAATCTTGTTTTTAACTCACTTCTTACAATAGTCTTACAATAATCTCATATATGACTTTATATTGTGCTGACTGTTATTTAAGACAGCAAACACATTCCAAGAAGAACATTCTTCCTTTCTGAGATGCTTGAAACATTTTTTGATTTATTTTCATCTTTGTTTCCCAGCCCTAAATCAATATTGATTTTGATATGAAGGATAAGTGTTAAAGGGCTCACTATTAAAACTGTGCTGAGAAAACTTGCTCTCACTTACCTGCAGCCTGAAGGGAAATACATCATTTAGGTCTTGACCTTCTTGGATTCCATCCTTTAAAGACCTCAGTGATGCACTCAGCACTTTTGATACAGATAGGCAATTTGAAGAGGTTACATAAAGGATATTACCCTTGTCAGGGACACAATAGCTTAAAGTTAACTTTTTACTCCTTGAGGAGTAATTTACTGCTGGGAAAGGAATGAGGACTACTGACTCACACAGCCCTTTAGGTCATCAGGAAGTCACTTAGGAGTCTTCCATTGAGCTACTTTGATTTTATATGAACTGTTTCTCTGTGCCTTAGTTAACCCAAGAGTTAAACAAATGGGGACCTGGGGGCCCGATGGCCCCCTTGCCACCACCCCCATCTGCAAATGGAAGAGCTGCTCCCCCCAGCTGGAGTGCTGTGCCCCCCCAGGCACCAACACTATCCTGAGCCTGAGCAGGGTGGAGCCCCAGGAGCCGCGGGGTGCAGCGGGATGGAGCTGTGGCACAGGAGCAGGGAAGAGGCAGAGGACCAGCCCCCTGCCAAAGGCACCCAGCAAGGGCAGGGCTCTGGCAGCACTGAGGTGGCAGCAGGGGATTAGACCCACTGCAGAGGGACAGGGGCACTGGGGCTTGGTGACACACCAGCGACCCCACAACCCCTTTGGGTCCAGCGGGTGGTTTTCCCATCCCTATCTCCTGTTTGCTTTCACAGACAACTGCCTGCCTGTCAGAGCATCCTTCCCCTCGAAATCCAGCCTGCAATGCCCTCTGAGCTTTCATGCAAACAGGTGAGAAGGGGAACTGACATAGATGGTCATTCACCTCCCTTCTCCCTGCTGTTTCCTAGACCAAAGCTCTGTAAATTGGGCTTGGAATATTTCTGACACATGTGCTTCTTATTAAGAGGCCCAGGGTAAATATCATAGCACAAGATGTTAGTGGCTGTGACAGAGATAATGACCCACATTGGTATTTAAAAAAACAGGAGAAATAAATTTATGTTCGTTTCATTCATAACATCAACACCATTCACCAGTCCTGGGTGGAAACAAAATGAAATTGAATGCCCTGCATTACACAATGCATGACAAACTTGCCAAGGTTTCAGACAGCTGTAATATGCAACTAAATTACTTCTTTACTGCAGTATTGTAGTCACACATTATCCTTCTTTGAAAAACAGGCAACTACTTTTCTATTGGGGTATTTCTGCCTGTTAAACCTTCTGTTTCAGGCATGGATTATCAGGGCTACATATTCAATTTGTCTGCAATCTAGGCCTTACTGTTTGGTAGTTTTTTCTTCAAAACATCCAAGAGATTTTGGTGTTCATTACCTATTAACATCGTGGAGAGACAACCACCCAGTTTATAAATTACTGTAGTACTTTAGATCTCTTTTTTACTTATGGCTTCCCACTATTGCAACACTATTTTTTTGTTTAATGCAAATGTCCCTTTGGTTACTGTATCTTTTGCAAGGCTCACTAAATAACAGGGCTTTCATTTATATGCCTTTATAAATACCAAAGTTAATTCTTAAGCAATTACTTTTACTGGCAGCAAGATTAATGTGTTGTGAATGATGTGAATGTGTGACAAGATCTCTGGGGTCACTCACCCACTCCAGATGCTGCTGGCTTTAGACAGATTATTGCATGTAATTATTTTTCTAATTTATTTGTGTGGGAGTTGGAAGAGTCAAGGTGATGGTTTGTAGGAGCAAGAGTGTGCAACCAGTGTGGAAGCCCAGGCTGTGCCCCCTGAGGTGTGTGATGTACACGGACAGAGGACTTCATTCCTTTGCTGATTTATTTTATTTAACTGAAGGAGCAATTTACTCCTGCCAGTGCCCCAACTCTGGCTCTCAGCCAGAGCTTCCCACCTCCAGAACACTGGGCAAACATCAGCCTACTGATATTGCTAACCCTGGTCATCCCTTAATGTTGACACTCCATATAATCATGAAATTAGTTCCTTTCTTACAGTGGCTGTACCACTCCATCAGTCTTTCTGTATTTTGGAATTCTTGTTACTACCATTCTGTCTGCTACAGCCATTCCATTGTGTGTTACATTAAGAGGTATAAACTGCATATAAACTGGTGTTCTGCTGTAGCCTGAAAGTCAAAATAGTTGATGCTGTCATTTTAACACAGCCACCCAAGGCTCTTTGACTATTAATTATATGTGAGGCTACTTTTTCTAAATTCATTGCATCCATCATACTTATCAGAAAGTCTGTTTCTTTTGTTTTGACAACCTTTCCCTCACCTTCATGTTTTGTCTTCCTTTTTTTTTAATGGCAAAACAAATTCTGATTGTGATCTGATTCATGTTTAGAGAAGGGTAAATTCTAGTATTTATGCAGAACTCTTTCAAAGTAGTTAAATTCAGAAAATCAGTTGTCTTGAGTTTTAACTCCTATTTTTTAGTTTTTTAACTTTAGGATATTTTGATGTGTTGTTTCCAATTCTCCAGATATTTTGTGTCTCTTATCTTCCTGCTTAATCATTAAGTGCCAACTCTGTACATGGTAATGTATTTAGCATTAAAAATACTTAGCACCAGCAAACCACCTCCCAGGAGTTTGAAAGAGATTTACAACTGTTACTCCATGGACGTTGTGAAAAATGGTGTGATTTTGTTTAAATTTCAACAAAAAAAGGCACAGAAGGGGGAAAATGAACTGGCTGAAGACACTCAGCCAATCTCTTGCAGCACTGAGAACAAGATTTTGGATTCCTAGGCTTGCACACAAAGTGACCTTGGGAGCCCCTTGCAGCAGTGCTGGAGCCCAGGGAAGGGACTCCTGTGGCTCCCAGGGCCTTTAGGTCTGAGCCCAGGAGGGAACCTCAGTGCCTTCCACTTCTGTTAAACTGGGGAAAAAGTCTTTCCTACTGGTCTTGCCTCGTAAATCCCTCATGTTTCTGTCAATCTAACTGCATTAGCAGCTTTATAAGTGTTGTGTTGCTGGTATGCAGGGCATTGAGCTGACACACAATGTGACTGCATGTGTTGGTCTCTGAGTTTCATAGCTGACTTGTCTGTAAAGAATGACAGCAAAGATTTGGATGAGTTAGTGCTGCATTATGTGCTGTATCTAAGATATAACTAATGTTTCTGCTGAAATACTGCACTGTGGGGCCATATTGTTTCTATTAATCTCATACTAAGAAAAGGGAAAAGAAGGAAAAAAGACAAGGCCAGAGTATACTGAAGTTATGTACATTTTAGGGGTCTGGTGCACTGTGGGGGTTTTTGTGTGTTGAAATCATACAGGTGCTGTCATCTTGTACAGACTCCATACAGTTTTCAGTCACTGATCTGCCACCCTCCTGATGAGCAGAAATTTCAGTACCAGTTTGGCCCTTTGCTTTTAATTCTAGTATTAAGAGCCTTGGACATACACCAGTATTCTGCTCTACCTGCCCAGTTGCAGATAAGGGAATCACCTGGAACTGAGGGAATCCTCTTTGTTGTGGTGGTAAAGCAAGAGACATGTTCATTCACATCTTCTGAAACTAAAGAGCTGCTTCTTCAAACTTTTCACCTGAATATGCCCTCTGCTACTAGTCTCATTTGGGCTTTATGTCTGGCTGTCTGTGTAGGGAATTTTTGTGCTGGGATTTGTGTTGTTACTCTCAGATACACAGTTCCTGCAAGTCTTTGTCCCATAGCCTGCTCTGAGAGTAACTGCCTCAGAAGCCCTGTGTGACGTTACTGAATGTTTCCTTGGTGCCTGTAGGAAACATTGGCAGGTGTTTCCTGCTTTTGTTTTGCTGTGCAAAAAGCAATTAGCAAGCATGTCATTTACTGCAAATTCCCTGTCCTTTTGCAAAAAGTAAGGAGAGAAAGATTATGGGAGAAGTGAACTGTTGCAAATCTATTTTAAAATAAAGCTGAGTACATTTACACCATGGATTTCCAATACATAAATTAATTTACCGCTTTGTATTCTGCCAGGATGGACAGAAGCTTTTTTTCTTTTCTTTTTGATTTAAAAAAAAAAAAAAAAGAGGAACAAAGAAAGAAGACCTTTGTTCTTGATCTTGTTCATTGCAAGCCTCTGCAAAGTATAATCCAACTAGGTCATACATAGAACTGTGTCTCAGTGTTTTGTTTGTGTGTGTTGTTATTAAACACATCCTTGTATTTAAGTTAAAATAAATCAACAACATAAAGATAAAAATCACCAGCTTAAAGCTCGTGTGAACCCTGATGTCCTGAGTGCAACAAGAGCCAAATGCTGTTTGCAGAAAACCAATGAAGCACAAAATATGGCAGCATGTGTCCCTCCCTGTGTGCATTATTATCTCTCACACAGTATCTGAGGCACCCCATCTTGCACAGTGTATGGCTGAATAACCCCCTGCTGCTGAGTGGATTCATGCCTGCTGTTCACTTTTGAAAAGTAATTTCATACAATTATCCTGCTAAATATTGATAGCTTTCACCACTCCAGCCACGGCTAATTAAAAGACACACTGTGTTAAATTTTAATTAGGATTCATGTCAAGGTGAATAATGATTAGAAAAATAGAAAAGTGGGAGAGAAAAGAAAACCAAAACTGCTTGACATTTGTGGGGGGATTTTATTTATGACCTGCCGGTTTGTTGCTGAAGCTCTTTGTATCCTCAGATTTATTTCCCCTCCCAGGTTGCTCTCAACTCCTGATCTGAGGGTATGGAAGAAAAGAGTTCCTCAGTGCCAGCCTCTACTTCATACATTCTGCTTAGAAGTCTATATGTTTTCTACTGTGTTGGTTGCTTTCCTTTCAATGAAGCAATAGTGAGTTCAGGAACCAGGCATTCCCTGGGGATTGATGGCACTGAGCTGAGACCACGACCCCAGAAAAGAGAGAGCAGTCAGTAACTTCAACTGGGCTTTAATTCATACTCTAGACATAGTTTTCTGACTCACATAAGTCACAATAGTCATAAAAGGGGTAATATGTGTGAGAGAGGGAATTAATATTTTAACTGACATGCCCCACATTATTCCATTTGCATGAAAACGGAAAAAATTATGTAAAAATCTACATGCAGAGACTTTTCATGAAGCAATGTGTAAAATTTTAGACTTTTGATTGTTATGTGTCAGCTACATAGAAGCTTTGGAAGTGTTTTCAGGCTTCTCTGATAATGTTGAAATTCAATGCATGCAAGTTTCAATTGAAAATGAACAGAAAAGGAGTGAACAAGAACCATCAAAAGTAATTTAAAGTCAAAACCCACCTACACTGGGCAGATCGTGTAGTGAAATTTATTTCTACTTGCTGGCTGACTTTGTCCTCTTCCCCACTCTCCATATTAGAGGGGTTTGCATTTGGCTGTTGGACAATTACAAGCTTGTCCCTCATACAAGTCGTTTTCTCCTGAGCACTGAAATAACATTAAAGAGTGTTAATAGTCTAAGACTGCCACTTACTAAAAGCACTGCTAATTTTTTTTGCACCCATTGATTAACAGACAAATTATGTGCTTTCTTCAGTGAAAAAGGATAAAACCTAGGAGGGTTCTAGTTCACAGACAAAACTTTGGGATCTTAGAATATTAATGGAAACAACAGTTTCCTATAGCTGAGTCTTTCTGCAGAGCCTCTTTTCAATACATGATATTTACAGATGGGCCAAATATTTCAAAGGACCTTTTGTTACACTTGTGCTGCCAATTTCTATTTGCTCTATTCTCCCCAAACTAAGGGAAGAATGTAAATCCTAACTATTGCTGGTTGGAGTATATGAATGATCCAGAGTATGTAATGTGAATGAATCGAGAGACCTCAGTATCATTTAGAGACAAAATTAACCAACATCGAGAAAAGGCAGTTTGCAGTCATAAAACACTGAGATTATTAGCTTAATAACATTGGAAGGAGGTGTATAGGAAAGAAAGCTCCAACGTTAAATATTTGCCAATTAAGCCTTTATTATTTGTCAGTTTATAGAGTTTATATAGTTATTTATTGGTAATTTATTTTTGTTGCTGATTTTTTTTCTCAGCCTGTTGAATCCAGCACCTCCTGAAGCTGCTGGTCTCTTTGAGCCGAGTCCAAAAATGGCCCATGTGATCTGTGCTTTGCCTAACTGTTAATGAAATGTGATCACAATATATATTTTATCTCTTGTATTTATTTATTAGATAAAAATATAATCGGTAGGGAAAAAAAATTACCTCAAGTTATGTGAAGGCTCCGAGTGCACCAATTTATATATTTATAAATAGCGATTGCTAACTAAATTTTAGCTTAATTTCTTATTCTATTGTGGTTTGGATTTTTCTTTAGACAATACAAAAATGATAACAGTTTCCTAACTACCTGATTTACAGCTCTTCTGGAACAAATAGCAATTAATATTCATAAATGGTTGCAACATTTAAACAGACGTAGAAGCCTGACGTGACAAAAATGTGTACTAATTTGGAGATGTAAGAAAGCAAAATGCTGCTGTGGTTCTTAGTGTTCCAACAGGCAGAATGGTGCTTTTGAAGTGGTTGTCTTCCCTGGCACAGCAGCCACCTCTGCTAATGAGCACATTGTGCTACACGGGGGAATTTGCTCTCACCGTGTTGTTACGGGGCAGGAGGGGCCTCACCCACCAAACCCCTAATCAGGATGTTGCAGTTAATTCACCCCATCTAAGCTGGAGGTAATTTTGTGTCACCCACCTTTTGTCCATTGGTCCATTCAGTGGGAGTTGAAGAAATATTGGGTGCTACTAATACAAAATAAGAAGGAACCCTTGGAACCATTGGATCAGTCTGTAACTGCAGAGAAGTGAGTTGGGCACTTGGATCTGTTCCGAGTCAACTTCTCACCTGCTGGAGAACAGGATCCCCCCAAGGAACTCCACAGTTTTTTAGAGTGCTCTTGAAATACTTCATCAAATACAATTAGTTGGTACATTGGCTCTTAGTTGATTGAAATTAGAGCAACTTATCCTGCCATTGGTATGAATTGTACTGACTACAGCCACTACTACATTAATATTCAAGCAAACGTTTCTACCTATTTAAAGGAACCACATGCAATAAAAGAAGGTATCGATTCCTTCTTTTAACAGTCTGCTTGGTGTGTTTGCAATACAAACCTTTTGGTTCCCCACCCTTAAGGGTAACAAAGTGGCTTTGATTACACCCTGACCAGTCAACATGAATAATTAAATCATTTTCTGTTATGTGAGAATGGGAATTGTTAATCATTGTTAAACTAATGTAAAAGGAGTCAAAAGGAACACCAGACACGTATTTGCTAATGCAAGGATTGCTAAATCTCCTGCCAAGCTTTAGGCACACTCATCTTTAATGCATATGAATGAGTACAGCAGTACCTGATTGATCTATTTTGCACTTGCTTTTTTTACAAAGTCATCAGGTGATTTAAGTATTCCACAGTGGTCAGCTGGGAAATAGTTCCATAAATTTTCATCTACACTCAGATGGAACAATTTAAGAATATTACTGACATCAGTCTCACTGCTACTAGTTTTTAATATACATTTATATTTCTTTTTCCTCATAACACGTTTCTTGGCATTGTCATCCAAAATACAAATGTCAGCTGCAATTGCAATAGGAAAACTAGAGCAGTGGCAGGAGGGAAATGAGTGACCACTTGTTCACTTGGAGTAATTTCCAGAAGCTAACTTCCAGTGAGGGAAAGTCTTTAAGTCTTGAGAAACAGAGACTGTTCTGAAATTGTAACTCTGGTAAATCCCTGTTTTGTTGTCTTCTAAAAAGTTGCATTATCTTAAGAGAGTTTCTGTAAGGCTGTATTAGCAGCCATGGCATGCCCCAGCAGCCATACAAAACCCTGCAAAGCCATATAAAATCAGCAGCCATACAAAATCTTGCAAAGCCATATAAAATCAGCAGCCATACAAAATCCTGCAAAGCCATATAAAATCAGCAGCCATACAAACCCCTGCAAAGCCATATAAAATCAGCAGCCATACAAAATCCTGCAAAGCCATATAAAATCAGCAGCCATACAAAATCCTGCAAAGCCATATAAAATCAGCTGCCATACAAAACCCTGCAAAGCCATATAAAATCAGCAGCCATACAAAGGCTGTAAAGAGGCAGCTCGGAGTCCCTGTGTCGGGGCAGGTTACACCGTGTGCACCGTGCTCTGCCAGGGGCTGGGGGAGAGCCCCCTGCCCTGAGAGTGCCCTGCAACACGAGCCCGGGGTGCCAGGGCCAGCTCTACACTCCCAGCAGCTCTACTGAGCTGTGGGGGAAACTGCAAACTGAACTTCTCCCTGCAGGGAAAATTACGGGATACAGAAAATGTGACTTCAAACATTTTATCTCTTAGTTAAGTAAAATGGACAAGAGTTCTGTGCACTGTAGAGCAATGCAATGTGTATCTTTAATGCCTATTTAATAAATCGTGGTAACTAATGAATTTTATCAGTGAACACTGTTTCAGGAAATTCAAGGGTTTGGAGGTGAGCTTTAAGATCAGATTTGGTTTTCTGTTCTTCAGTTCTTTCCTTCTGAATATTACAAACTTTACTGGGGGATCAATGGATAAGATTTAGATTTCAAGGCCCATTAGTGCAGAACATCCATGTCTTTATGTCGTAAAACTTGTCATACTCAGTATGACAATCAACTTTAAGTTTAAATCTAGGACACTCCAGTCATGGAGTCTGCAAAGGCAAAGTCTGTGAAAATACTGTCTGAGAGACCAAAAATGGCAGTTAGAAGAGAGCACAACTTGCACCTCACTTCTTGTGTTAACCCAAATAGCATAAGAAAAACGTTACTCTCATGAAAAAAACAAAAAAGCTGAATTCTGTTAATACAGCAAAAGAAAAACTCTGTGTCAGGGAGTGATGTAGCTGAGAAAAGAACAGAGCTCTATAACTGGTTAAAGTGCTTTTTATATTTTTTGGAGTTCAGACAATGCGACTGCTAAAAAGTCAAAATCAAGTTTAAAACTCTGCACCACACTATCACCCTCTCATTCTCAGAGGACTCTTACCAAGTTTTAAACAAAAAGACAATATAAGAAAAAATATCCCTGCTGTAATGAACAAAACACACTTTAGCCAGGTTGCTTGCAACTTTTTAGCAAAAGCCTAGTTAACACATTTCTTTAATTAGTTTTTCAGATTTAACTCTGTTCCTCCAAACAGTCACAAAATCTTTATTGAAAGAATCAGTTACAACAAAAGTTGAGTCGTCCTACTTTCACCCTGTCCTGTTGGAATCAGTGACCTACGGGTGCTGCAAGGTGCAGTTGAAATCAGCTCTGAAACACCATTCTTTAACACCCATTCATTAGTTACATGTATTAATTGAAGTCATTAATACTATTTCTTACATGTGTGATATATATATCTCAGGGTAGTTATCAAACTATTACTAACCTGTTTACTTGACCTCACATTGATATTCTCTATATGAAAATGAAACTGTTTTGTCTCTGCAAAACACATTCCAATAATTAACATGTTGACCCAGCATTAAGAAAAAAGAATCAAAGACATTTCAGGTTCCTGACTTAAGAGGTTCCTTCTGCAGTTCCTCACTTATGAGAGACAGACACAGGCCAAGTCAAGGGTAAATCACCTTTCCCACGTATTTCCCATCAGAGCTCTAGTTTAAGAGAGCTTTTTCTTACAAATTATAACTCAGCTTCTATACCATCACAGTCAAATAGCAAAGTAGCCACTTAATTGCAGGGATGGTCTGAAGTATCAGAAGCATTAATGGGTTGAGTATTCCTAGATCTCAAACCGGTGCAGGGGGCTGGCAGCAATTTGGTGCACTGGAATGCTAATTACATGTTTTACATAGCAATTGTGAGAAATTTAATTTGCTTATCAGGCAGCAACAGGATCAGTAACATGGGAAAAGGAAAGAGCTGGCTCTGCACACCAGAAAAATTAGAGTCAGTGCAGTCATGTTTGCCAGCTCACAGCTTGCTGCATATTTTTGAAGGAGACATTTACATGGAGGTTGGCAAGGTGTAAGAGTTCCATTTTAATTCAGTTAAAGATGACTTTAGGGCACATCCACTCATTGATTAGATTCAATCAACAGTTTCTTATTCCAATGTGACTCTAGAAGAATTTATCTGTGGGTATTTGTTTTCAATAAGTGGGTTTTTTTCATGGCTAAGAATATATCAAAGGCTTTACAGGGCAACCTTGTTAAACTTGGAAGTTTAGGAATGAACCCCAGCACGGCATATTTTCATATTTTTTTTTAGTTTTGAAAATATGTAAATCAAATAGGACATCCACAAAGGCCATTTATATTTGATATCTTAGCTCTGATCATTGTTTGTGATGTTTCATTTGAGGTACAATCATTCATAAGTTATAATAACTTATAGTGGTTAAACTTGATGATCCTAAAGTTCTTTTCCAGCCTAAATGATTTTACAATTCTATAATTAGATAAATTTCTAACCCTAATAAAGAGAGAGAACTTTCAGTTACATCATGTTACTTCAGATCATTAATGGCAGAAGCAGAAAAAGAATCACATGGATCATTCTGCTTTCTTCACAACTCTCTGATGATTTCTCTGCATTATCATTCCTACTAATAATTTAAACTCTTCTTGTAAATCTACAAAGACAATTTGTTAAATGCTTTTCCTGGGAAAAGTATTTTATAGTTGTTCCTGAGTGTTCCCTAGGTTTTCCCTTGTCTCCTGTTGTGAGGGCTTGTTTTACATTTGCAATGGGCTGTCACTGAACTGCGTCCTCATGTCAAGCATGTTACCTCTGGATTTTAAAGAACTTGGTTCTGTGTACCTGACACCCAAATAGTATCCTTGAAACCTAATTTATCAGCTAAAATTAAAACAGCTTACAGGCTTCTGCATTTTTTAGGTATATAACTGCCTCTTTGCATACCTGTTGTGTAGGAGCTCAAATATCCACTTCTGGCCACGTACTGATTTCAGTTCTTCAAAATCAGAGCAGAGGGTCAAATTTCTCGTAGGCAATTAAAATGTTTTTTTGTTCTAACTTGCCATCAAGACAATTTTTACTTTTAAGGTATTACAATGACATTCCATGGTTCCCACTTGGCAATTTTTGTCAGTGTTTCTCATTCCATTGCTTGGAGTCCTTTGGCCAGACCGTGTTCTGCCTGAGTACCAGTGCCAACCTTCTCTGCAGCAGGAGCACCACAGACCCCTCCTGTCCACGGGCAAACAGCCTGGCATGCTCTTCACTTTGCCCTGTAGTGTTTGGAGCCCATTTAAACCAGCAGGGAATTACTGGTAGTTTTCCTTCTCTTTCCAGTCTTGTTAGTCAACAAGCATGCACTGTGTGCTTATGGCTGTGAATATAAAGCCAAGCTGTCCCAGAAGGCAGTGCAGGAAATCTACCCATTTGCTACTGGAAACAGGCACTGAATGGCAGGTGAGGTCTCGTCAGATGACAAAACTTTACCTGGTCCATGTAGATTTGCATTTGGAAGAAAGTACTTGTGTTCTGCTGCCATACCTGAGCTGAACGCTGTGAAGTTCTTTCTTCACACTTCAGATTTGATGCATTTGGGATCCAAACATAAACCTGACAAAATTTCTGTGGTACTAGTTTTAGCCAGGACCAAGTCAGTTCTTGCTACGTAAAAACCAAGCAAATAAAAAAATCCCTGTCTCTTGCCCATCCCAAAGCCAAATGTAGAAGAAATCACTTTAGCAGAGTTACTCTTGTGTAAGTGCTGGTGATTATTTTGAATGTTTTATCTCTAAGCTGCAAAACACATTGGAGAGGTTGGCTCTAATTTTCAAATGAACATACAAAAAAATACCTGCATTTTTGAGGCTTTGCTCCTGCTTAGGTCCATGTATCCTTATATCCTAAACATTGCACAGGTACCTGTGCAAACTGGAGAGTGTTGCCATCTGTGGAGTTTGGAGGCAGGAAATGGACAGATCCAGGCATGGAAACAAAAGTGAGCAAATGTTGAAAGGGCATAAAACGTAGACTCAGAAGTTACCCAGAAGGAGGTCCAACAAGGGAAGAGAGGTGGTGGAGTATGAGACAAGACCAAATCAAGAGATTCAGCTTGAAACAAGGCAAAGGCAATGACAGTCATGTTCTTGTTCGTCAGAAAGGAACCAGGAAAAAGCACTGAAAATCTCTGCTCTGGACTCTATGTGAGCCCTTCTGGAAGAAAATGCTGCAGCACATCTGCCTAGAATAATTAATAATATGATATTAATATATTCATACTTAATATTGAATTATTGGGTATGAGCATCTTTCAATATGTTCACTTTAATCCAGGATGTAAAGTCACATATTCTTAAAAATATCACTGGCTGACTCTGAATTCCTGTTTGAACATCATGAGCAGTTTGCTTGGTTTGCTTTTTTTTTAAAAGAAGGATTGATATTTTATTTAGTGCTGTGTTGCGGTGTGTGATTAACATGTATTTCTATATTACGCATTTCTGTATTATACAGTTCTGTCACCCCTTGAAGTTGGAATGTTCTGTTAACCCCCCTGCCCTTCTCCAGATGGTTTGTCCCCTCCCTTCTCATTGGTTCTTCTCCCCTATAAGAGCCTGAAACAGGAAGTAGTTGGGGCTCTAAGCTTAGGACCTCCTGGGAGGGATGTTGGTCCCAGGGTGAAATAAACTTAAACTGTTCTAACCAAGAAGAGTCGCCTGCACCTTCTTCGTCCTCCGTTTGCTGGCAAACCCTGGAGGGTTTAGCAAAGGGCTACACAGACTTTGCAACCCCCAAAGCGCCTCTGAGCTGAACCTCCTGGCACACAGAGGCTTCTCGCTCAGGGTGCTCCGCTGCCAGAGCGTGCGGAGCCGGGCCGGGCTTATGGTAGGCGGGGGCTGCGGACGGAGCCGCTGTAGCCCTGTGGGAAATAGATCGGCATTCATGGACAGCCCCAACACAGCTGGCAAAAACGCCTACAAATTCTGTGCCAAATGAAAACTGCTTTGGATTTTATTTTTTTTTTTATGGTAGGTGGAGTCAGATAGTTTGCTGCACTTGAGTTCAAACGAGAATTGCACAAACTCTTAAAACTAATCTACACACACTGACTTGTATTAATTTAGTTTAAACAGTATAACTATTTTTGTAGCTACCCTAACTTCAGATTTCTCTGATTAATATGCTTACTTTAACTAAGTTTCTAATTAACTTTGAATTAATAGTCACGGTAAGATGTGGATGAGTGTGAGATAGCTCTGTTCACATTCTAAACTGCTTTGCTGTTTGTGCAGAACAACATGAGACTATACTCAAACTGGCAAATCTTGTGGGTTTAAAGCACTGGGGCTAAGCTGAATCTTAAATTAAGCTTTTATAACATTGTCTGTGAGAAAATTCTGTTCTACCTTTGGTAAATCTGGAGCTATTCTGCCTGGACCGTAATAATGAAATGATTCTGAATTTAGAATGGCACTCAAGAGCTCACCAGAGTAGAATGTGCTTGACTGTAGTAGCTTCAATTGTATAAAAAAACTCCATGAGCAATGTTGGCATCCATGAATTTACTGGTTTATGTCTATTTGCTGTTCTTTAATCTCTTATCACCCTATTAGCTGAAAGTTTGTTTCACAGTCTATTCAGCTTGAAGAAAAGGTGCTTTAAAAGATTACATGATGCAATGAAAAATACTGCAGCTTGCTTCAGAGAAAAGCATTGCAAGTGTTGTGCTGAGTTCATCCTTTCCTGTGTGAAGAACCTTAAAGGAGCTCACAGGCTTGTGTGAAGAAATAGTGTGTTCACAGTATTTGTCCTCTACATTTTCTCTCAGGGATATTCCCCTGCAAGATTCTTTCATTAAGTTGACAGAAGTGGTCCATTTGGTGAAGTTTAAACAGCAATGTTCCTTGTTTCTGCTCCACACCAGGACACATCCCATCAGGTTTATGCTGTTAGATGTGTGCTATCTGTGCATGCCAGGGAGGTGAAATTTAGATATACTTTTCTATTTTGTGAAATTCTTGCTATTGATTTGCCCTTAGTTGCTCGACAGTAGTTCTTGCTACTAAATTTTCTATTTAGTCAAATTAGTGGCAAGTAATCAAGAGAGATGGCACCAATATTTGAAATAACAGTGAATTCATATGAGCGAGGACACCTCGGCTGCTGAATATTTGAGTCTTTTCCTTCTCTAGCATTTGTGATTTTATGAATTTTATGGAAAACACTAATTGTTTCAGCAACTGTCTCTACATTTGAGTTTCCATGTTTGCAGGTGAATAAACCGAATAAATCATAACTAAACTTGTTACTCCCACTTTTATTCTGCAGTTTTACCTACAGCACAGCATGAGTTTTAACTCAGAATTATTACATGTAAAAGTATGTGTGTGTTGGTGTTTAAGAGAGAAAGAGTGGGCAAGAGGATGGTTTATTTTTTACATAGATTTCAGAGTAGATTTCCAGAAATGAAACATCAGTGTGAAATGGAGGTTATTGTGCTCCATTTCCTGCACTCCATCCCCTCCACACAGTCACACACTTCACCTGAACCTGCAAGAGCCATTGTCTTTGAGATGCCAGTGACTGTAACTCAGGGTTTTGTTATGACTACAGAGGCAGGAATTTTCTGCTAAACAGTCTGAGGGATGTGTGGTGATTTTATGATCTTATCCAGGGATTAGGGAGTTGGAACTAAACTCATTTACCTTAGAGTCACATATTGGCCTCAAACCACGGTTCATGGACCATGCTGATAAAAAGCAAATTATTTTATTCAGTTCACATTTAATTCAAACTTCAGACCCCAGAGATCTGCAGAAAGAATGTATTAGTACTTATCTTACAGAGCTGAATTCTTCTAGGAAAAGCAATCCTTCAGCAGCAGAGCAGAGAGAGTGTCAGGCTTTCAGGAGTCTGGCATTTTGTCCTGAAGGAGCCATTGTGCTATGAATTAAATTTTGAATTCTGGGAGTGCAGTTTTCAGGGGATGTTGTATGTGCTGCTCCCAGAGGATCACAGGAATAATATTTGTACACTCTAAAGTTAATTTAAGTCTTTATTACTGAAGATAAAAGAGTGAAGTCTATTCCAGTTACCTGAGAGAATCTCTGCAGTTTTTAGTAGGTTATTCTCCCAGTGAATAGAGTGAGAAGTGGGTGGTGCAGGGGAAAAGGGTCTTAAACAGAGGTTTTGACTGATTCTTAATAATTACACTCTCCCCCTCCCTTATAGTACACATAGTAGCAAGACAACTTATTGTCGGTGCTGATTTGAAGCAAAGAAGCATCTGCCTCCCAAGTACGATCCCAAGAAAGTCTTATTTCTGTTGTATCATCATCCAGTGCCAATAGTGCACTTAGAAAACAGTGCAAAATTAAACTGCACGTGACGAGACACAGTATGGAAAGGGGTAGATGTATCACAGGGAGAAAGGAAGATACAGGAACTTCTTTCTAATGCTGAATCATTGTGAAGGAGTATATTTGGGATCCCAGCAAGGAAACAGAGCACATTTTTCTCTGGAATTATATGCTAATAAATATCTCCAATATTTCTTTGGTCAATGTTTGAGTATAGCAAATTCACAGGAAGATTAATAATCCACTTGCAGTGGAACAGCAATAACCTATTTTTCTGCTATCAAAAAATGTGCATCAGCATATACAAATCCCTTTTTTCCCAAGTCTGTGCTAACCAAAAAGAGGTTTGATTTCAGAGCTGGTCACCACTACTAACGGAGAAGTTTCAGTGAGTTATTGGACTTTGTTTCTCCTGATTAGGTCAATTAAAAAAAAAAAAAAGACACATTTGTATCAACATTACAAGATGACAGGAATTGTCTTAAATAAGGTGACTATTTGTTTTAAGAAAATCCATAGCCACACATATCCACTTGCTGTACAAAGTAGCATTTACAAAGACAGTTAACTTCAATGTCCTCAGGATCTGACGCACACTCTCTGTTGCAAGATAATAAAAGATCTTTTTATCTTTAATACAAATATGTTCAAATAGACAAATGCTTTGGCATGGATGTACTAGAAATCAACCACAGTGGGACACCACCAGTCATTTACTGCTTTTTCACACGTGAATTTCAGTGAGGTCCAGGAAACAACTGGTCTAATGGATTTGAGCTAGAATGGTTATGAATTCTTTTTCGAGACCTACTGTATCCATTCCACTTTCTAAGGAGATTTTCATATTTTAAATGAAAAGGCATTGATAATTTGGCTAGGTAGGAAGAAGGAGAGTAAAGTCTTTTTGTGTTTTGGTATACTTGTTTGCTGGCTCAAAAATTTGTAAATAGCAAATGTAGGAGTTGATTCCATTTGAAAACAGGGGAATGAGGAGAGAAAAAGGAAGAAACCACACTTCCCAAAAGTTTTCCTGGTTCCTTTACCTAATTTTTAATTCTAGATTTTCCTCCAAATTGATATTATTTTGACCTTCAGAAAGACTGAAATACAGAAACATTGACACATTGAAATGCTTTAAATTTATAAAGAAAATGTGCATTCTATGCTCTTCCTTATTAATATTCAGAATCCATTTCTAGTGAACATTTTTCTGGAGACATTACGGAATAAATTTAAATAAATACCTTAAATTGCAACTAAATGCCATTTCCTGTATCAATGCACCTTCCAATTAGAATGCCAGTTGTCTGTGAATGTGACAGGGAAGATCCCACGGTGGGTGTGTCTGTAGTGGATTAATTGCTGCCCGGGCTCTGTGTGGAGGCTTTGCCAGCGGAGCTGCAGAAGGGACCTGAGGGGAACACGGACAGGGGGCTCTGCCCCAGGCCCGGGGTTTGAAACAGGCAATGTTTGCTTTGCAGCTGGGCCGTCTGGACTTGTGTCTCACTCGGCAAAACTCAAGGGAAAGTTTTCACTTCAGCTGCAAGCATCATTTTTTGGTGTTGTCAATCGGAGAGTTGCCATTTCCTTTTATTATGCATTACGCACTATGCAGTCAAAAATTGACATAAAATCAAGTTCTTTTCGTGCTTTAACTAATTACTGTGCCCTTTTCACTCTAAGTACAGCAATGTCATTAAATTCCTACTCCAAGTATTCTGAAAGGCATAAAAAATCACGGCCTAGCCGAGGGAGCTGTGAAATGACTGTGAAACGGCTCCAGCTTTAATCATCTGATCTGTCCTTCCAGAGAACACGACTTGGGCTACAGCTGTGCCAGCCCGCGTATCTAGCTGGCAATTAAGCAGCTTAAAGCACGACCTGAATGCTAACACCTCTTCCTGCCGGGTGTTCTTACCGGGAGGCAGTCGATACCTTCACAAAATAAAAACTGCAAGCGCCGAAAGACGTTCGACACGCGAGGCCCCGGCCCGGCTCCCCTCAGGCGGCGGCTCTCGCGAGACGCGCCCGCGCGCGGCTTTGAAACGGGGCGTGAGCGCCGTGAGGGAACGGGCGGGTTGTGGGGACCCGGCCCGGAGCGTGTCCGTGTGCCCGGCACTGACAATGGACGATTGTAGCAGCCCCTGGCAGAGCTCCCAGGAGAAGAGGCGGATGAAGGACATGCCAGCGCCTCCGTCGGCATGGTGAGAAGAGCTGTGTAAGGGATAACTAGATGAGCAAGGTGTTCAGGCCCAACAAAGCTGTAAGAGGAACTAGAAAGCTTCAGGAGCATCAAGGAGTTTGAGAAAGAGAGAGAGGAGGAACCATGCTCTGCCCTACCTGAGACAGGACCAGTCACCAAAGAAAAATAAGATCAAGGGCATTCTGCACTGCCAGGCAGGAAACATTAGCTTAAGGGAAACGGGTGGAGTAACACTCCCCCCTTGACCACCTCGCCTGCCCAGGTGCCTCTGTGCTAATCTGGATGCGCAAGGCTCGTCAGTGCATGATGTAGGGATGGCCCGTCTATACCAGAGGTGTTTCCAGAGGCGGAAAGGCCAAACCCTGTGTCACGGCCACTGTGGAGAACGGGAACCAGCGCCCCCAGAGAACCCAGCACACAACCTTGCGGGTGCAGCCTGGGGTAGGGGCTGCCGGCGCCGTGCACGCCGCTGCTCCTTACCCGAGGCACCCTCGCTGCTAGCGGAGTCTTTAGCAAAAATAGGGTTTCCTCCGCCGGCACAGAGTTTCCACCAAAAAACGAGTGGTTGGGCCTTAGACCAGTTGCCTCATATTGGCTTAGGCCTTTTAGTTATGGTGACTCCAAGCTGAGACATCCTGAACAGCGCTCTAGCGATGCTTAATACACGCTCCAATTGGGGCTATTACTTTCGGTTATTTTCTTGTATGAAAAAGGCCTAATCAGGACTTTTGTCTCTAAGTCCAATTCTAGTCCGACTGATTGGCCTTACGGGAGTCTGACTTTTGCATATGGATGACGTAATTGGTCGTAGTCCTCCGTCTTGGATCTCGAGGGGTGGGAGCAGAGGTGGCAGAAGAGGTAAGGTATGGGAAGGGTGTAATAAACTAAGGACAGGATACATTTAGAACTGGGATACAGAACTGAGAACAGAACTCATATAGAACTGGGGTACATGTGTAGCTCTCCGAACCGGGCACATTAAAACTGGGATACATTGTTGCAAACTAGGGCTCGAAACGGGGCACATTTAGAACTGAGTCTACAATTTGACAACATACTAATAAATATTCATTATCATATTTATAACAGCCACCTCCACAAGAAAGAAAAGTTGGGTTATAGTTGCAAGCAACTCCTTTCTGAGGGGAACAGAGGATCCAAATGCCAGACCCTCCTCTTAGGAAAGTCTGCTGCTTTCCTGGGTCCAGGTTGAGGACATCCCTGGGAAACTTCCTGACCTGGTAGAGCCCTTGGACTGTTGCCTGCCCCTGCTCTTCCTTGTAGGTGGTGATGAAACCACGCTGTGCGGTCCAGAGGCGATCGACAGAGACTTGAGGGCCTTGGGACAGCTGGTGAGGGAATGTGGAGCACAGGTCGTTTTTCCCTTCCACTTGCAGGCAGCAACATTGGAAGAAATAGATGGGCCCAGTGTATTAATACAGTCTGAGATGTGCTGACTACAGTGCAGCACACTGGAAGTCTTATAGAGATGAGCCAGGGGCTCCTGAGGTAGTAAGACTCACCAGGGAGAGAGATGAAATCCCTCAGAGGAGTTAGGGGTTGTTGCTCTGAGGGGTGACACACCTGACAGCCCAGCTGAAAGGCCAAAACCAGCAGGAGCTGGAGCCACCTTGGTGCTGGAAAGCTGCAGCCTATTTGCCATTTCTGAAACTTACTGGGATAAATCCCAGGGCAGTGTGGCTAATAAATGTGAAATACTTAATAGGTTGAACGGTGAAACAAAAGATGGATTCTTCGCAAAGTACTTTTTATTGTCCTGGAAGAGTTTTCTAAGTTAAGGTTGGACTATCAAAATTTCACCTTTCAGCTTTTCCCTGAGCTAATTAGACAGAAGCTGGATGCTATTCAGACTTGTGTTGCTCACAGAAGTTAATTTCAAAACCTTTGTAATATGATGTAAAATTCTTCTCTTTAGGAAATAGAAAGAAAATTGAAGCACTAGCTCAGTTTTAGAAACCTGCCTGAATATAAGAAATCTAGCAGACAACAAACCTGATACTTCTTTCCTACCTGAACAGAAGGGGTTCTCCTCATTAGCCTCAGTGCTACCTAATTTTAGACATCTGAGTTTCCTGTTGCCTGTTCCTGGATATATTCTGCTCCCACAACAATTCTATGCTGGGCTGTCTTGGGGTGAAGAATGTGAAGACTTGATTCAAAGTCCTCTTTATGTAAATTTCAATAGGTTTTGCATAAAACTGAAATGTAAGATGTTGTTCATTAGTTTTTACCCTCAGAGTAGGAAGCCAAGGGCTGTATGTTCTGTCTGTGACTTGTGAAAGAAAAGAAGGCTTACAGGAGCCTGGTTTATGGGTAGGGCACAGGTAGAGAAGGATTTATGCTAGAACCAAAAATAAATAATGATTCTTTGTGAATGTAAGGGCACTTCACCTCATACTACTACTTTGTGCCTTCTCTTCACTTGTACCTGTCACCACAGTTGTTCCAAGCTATGTGTTTTAAACTTAACCAGGTGTTTTGCAGACACTGTTTTTATTATCTTAAAAAGGTTTATGCTTAATCTTCTTTTATTTCATGTGATTAATTCTTCCTTATGATATTGGTAGTTATTTTGCCAGGAAGGCATAATCCTTCCCAAGAGTGCCAATGTGTTCAGTGTTAGTTGTGCATGAAGGTCAGACAAATGTCTGTTGTGCCCAGAACCCGAGCTCATGTGAGTTTCTGCACATTTTGAATTATTGAGATTGAAAGAGACAAAACCTAAGTCTGAGCTCTTATCTGCAGCCACCTATTTTCTTCTCTGTCAGATGAATTTAAATTCTTAAAGGTGACATCTCAAAAGTAAATGTGTTTATTTTTAGGGAGCTATATGCAGTTAATTGAATGAAGCATGTAACAAGCTTAAGAGGAAATGGAGCTAGATATAAATCAGAATACATCATTTCATAAACACTGTCATTAAGGGGAGAACAGACATTATGAAATTAACACAGTAGAAGAGAATTCTGAGGAAAGAAGAACTGTATTAATGCATGTTTAGCAGATTATTCAAAGATTAAAATGCAGAACAACAAATATCTAATTATTTGGTTTGCAGGTATTTGTTTGCAGGTATTTTATTCAGTCAGTATCCACCTAAGTTAATGGAAGGCGTTAATTCATTTTCATTGGATTTTGATTAGATTTGGGAAATAAATTTTACATGGCTACAATGGTTTTTTTCAAAGGGGGATACAAAAGAATGATAAGCTATTAAATATACCAATGAGTTGCTTTCCATATTCTTAATATGCTTAGTACTTTTCCTCTATAAAGCATATGCATTAAATTATTTTTTTTTTTTTAGAGCACACTACTAGTATTTTAGTAGTCCACTACTAAAAGGTTTGGTGTTTGGAATTTCCAATGTATCTTTAAAACAACGTTTCTGTTTCTTTACTCTTGGAAGGACTTTGTGTGGCGACGAGTAATCACTTCTATTTAAGAGAAAGTGCTTTACAGAAAGAACTTATTTCTGGGCCACACCGGAAATTGGTTAGTGCATCATGGAACTATTTCATATTGCAGGCTAAAGATTTCACAAACAGGAATGATGAATAAAATGCTGGAATATTAGGAATGCATACTGAAGATTGTGTGTTGTGATAAATGTCGATTTTTCTAAAGTTAATTAACTGATTTTATGAAAAACACTAATATTCTGGTAGGAAATCTTTATTTTGTATTTCCTCCTTTTGCAGATGGTGATGTGTTTAAGTGGTATGTTCTGATATGTTAATGGATGAACAACTAACATGGGACTTTCTTATGACTGGTAAAAACCAGCTTAACGTGCTCGAGGCGCTGAGTGGACATTCAGCTGTGGAAACAATGAATGCTCTTTAAAAGTCTGCTTTCCTTTGCCAGTTCTGGAGTTGAAACATCTTTAAAGAGAGGAAAAATAACGAATCACTGCAGTGTAATGTGTTTTCCTCTTTCATTAACTGGCAATACCTAAATGTTGGGAGAAATGTAAAATAAAGTTACAGATAATGGAGCTTTGTTGTCAGGTCTCTTTTGTATGGGCTACACAAAGGACAACAATGTATAACAGCTCTAGGAGCTTTATAATATCACACTGACATTTCAGTATTATAGAATATTGCATTTCACCCAAGGACCATGAACATCTTGCATTTATATTTTTTCTCCTCTTGTAACATGAGATTAATATCCATTATTTTATTAACCCTTAAATTAAAGTATCAAGATATACAAACCCTGAACTTTAAGATATGACTTTAAACTCCATTGCTCTTTTCTTCTGATGGCACTGATCATTGATGAAAATGAACTAAACCAGGTTTCCTTTTTCCCTGTGGTAAGGAATTCTCCCCGTTTCTGCCCCGAGACAATGCTTTCATTCCCTGCAATGATGAATTCTCTCTAGAATGCCTCCATCCCAAGGGGCAAGAGCAAACAGATGTGTTGACATTGTGTCCATGGAGACACCAGGACACAGGCTGCATTCACACTGGCACCGGGGGAAGAGTCCTCCTGCTTTGTCCTCCAGAGATGGAGAATTGCAGGCAGAATATTGGAAGCAAATGAGACACAATTCTATACAGACCATTTTCTCCCTTGTCTTTTCAGCAAAGGTCCTTCGTGTGATCTTCCACCAGGGTTCTGGAATGTGGTCACGGCTGTTTGTGCCACTGGGAATTCGGTGAGAGTTTAAATTATTACCATTTGTATGAACATTTTAAGTACTGATAAACAGGTAATTCTCTACAACTCCTTCATTCCTTGTCTCAAACCTACCAGTCACTTCAGTGAGCACTGTTCCTAATTGCAATGGAACCATATGATGCTCTGTCTGTTCCCTGTTTGGAGGATCATTGCCTAGGTTTCCACAGTCATTAAATGGAATATATTTTCCCATCATATTTTTATCCCTTTGTATGTGCCTATTTTCATGAATCTTTACAATCCACCACTATGTTTCTCCAAGCAACTGTAGTTTGGCCATATGATGAATATGACAAGAGTTCAGTGTGAATGTCTGGAGGCTGATAGTGACTAAGAAAGGAAGGGAGAAGCCTCTTCCCTTTTGTGCTCTTCTCTGGAGGCCATGATTTGTCTACAAGTGACACAGAGCTAAGCAGATCCTTATAAACAGTGATGCAGTTTTTGAAATTAATAATGTGTAACAAAAAAGGTAAGGGTGAGTATGCACAAATACTCATGCTAAGCTAAAGAAGTTTTGGTGGTTCATATGTGTGCATTCACACTATTATTTAGGAAAATGTTCCCTAAACTAG
Organism: Calyptomena viridis; assembly: GCA_013390005.1. Lineage (NCBI taxonomy): Eukaryota > Metazoa > Chordata > Aves > Passeriformes > Eurylaimidae > Calyptomena > Calyptomena viridis. The sequence continues at coordinate 202,174 of WEIV01030442.1, forward strand.
AGCTAGTTTCAGAAACCTTCATTTAATTAATTAACCTTCATTTAATTTAAAGAGCTTTGCTTTATTAGTATTTTTAGGAATTACATTTTAAAAAATTACAATTAAACCCTAAAGAGAAAAGCAATTCTGTGATGACTTCAAATTAATTTTCTGGGAAAAATAAAACTTTTATTATCAGTTTTTATGTTGAGTGTATCTTCCAAGCGTGCATGTCCATGCATTTCATTTAGAAACAGTACACACCTCCCCTTGAAATATCTCTTTTTTTTTCTTGGTTTAGAAGCCTAATCATTCAACTAAGTAGAAAAAATAGCAATGTCCTGGATGACCAATCCCATAGTGAAAGTGAATAGCAGGAAATAGAGCAGATGGTGGGGGAAGATCGAGAAGGAAACATGAGTTCAACAAAACATATATTTCAAAGAATTTTTCACAGACCATGATGCAAATGAATAATTTTTAGAAGGAAAAAAGAAAGCATGCTGCATAATTGTTAAATACATGAAGAGTTTTTAATTCCTCCAGGTCTCATTGTAGCTTTAGTTACAATATTAAAGGCCTAAATGAGAAACCTCATACAAATTAACATCCCACTTAAGGAGAGGCTACCATTTATGTACATAAAATTGTTCTTTAGAGCAATTTATAGAATCAAGCACCATATATGCAACCTGGCTTCATGTAAGAAAGAGTTAATTTTCTGCCTAGTAGCTGATCAGTGCTGTGTTTTGGGTTTGGGGTGAGAACAGTGTCAGTAACACACTGATGGTTTAGTTGTGGAGCAGTGCTTACACTAAGTCAGGACTTCTCAGTCCAGCAGGAGACTGGGAGGCACAGGGAGCTGGGCAGGGACACAGCCAGGACAGCTGACCCCAAAAGGGTATCCTGCCCATATGGCATCATGCTGGACAGTGACACTGGGGGTGGCATCATTCAGTGGGGGGAGCAATTGCATAGTGCATGAGTTGTTTGTGTATTTTATTATTACTATTATTATTTTGCTGTCCTATTACACTGACTTTATCTCTACCCATGAGTTTTCCTTTTTTTCTCATTCTTCCCCCATCCTGCAGCGGGGAAGTGAGTGAGTGGCTGGTGGGTGTTTAGTCATCTGTCAGCCTAAACCACAATAATGTGTCAACAATCTGCAATATCTTCATTTTGCAGAATACCCAGCAGAGAAAATATTCATAAAATGTGTCTGAAACCAGAATTAATAAGGCTTCTTCCTCAAAAATTTGCCATCAACAGCCAGGAAATTGATCAGAAGACCCACCTTCTACATGCACTTCTGGCTTTTTTGTCAGGCATCTCCAGATAATCCCCTAAATTTAGGTTTGTATTTTCACTGTGGTTTCTCCTGCAAATTTTAATTTAAATATTATACATTCCAGTCATCTTGGTGAACGAGTACACTTAGTTTTCTGTGGTATGTGATTTCCTGGACTTCCTGTGATGCACACGAAAGCTCAGTCAGAGGAATGAAGGAATGTAGGAAACATAGTCTAAACTCTGAAGGAGGTCATATAGAGATTGGTTTGCTTTTTTCCTTCAAGCATAGTATTTTGAAGAACAGTTTTATAAACATTTTCTCATCTTTACCTTTTTGTTGCCCAGCTCCGGGCAGTGCCGGGCACACGGACACGCTCCGGGCCGGGTCCCCACAGCCCGCCCGTTCCCTCACGGCGCTCACGCCCCGTTTCAAAGCCGCGCGCGGGCGCGTCTCGCGAGAGCCGCCGCCTGAGGGGAGCCGGGCCGGGGCCTCGCGTGTCGAACGTCTTTCGGCGCTTGCAGTTTTTATTTTGTGAAGGTATCGACTGCCTCCCGGTAAGAACACTGTTTATCAGTTCTGTACAACAAAATCTTGGATTTAAAATAGTATGTTGAAAATCAAGTTGAAATTGAATAGTGGAACAGTTATTTTAAATCTTATTTCTAGACTAAAGAAAATCTTACTAGAGTTGATAATTAAAATTGTGAAAGATATCATGGCATTTCTGCTTCTGTGAAAAATGTAAGTCGTGTGTGCGTGGTATGATTTCTTCTGACAATTTCTATGATGATTCCTCGCATATGTAAAAGATAAAACTCAAAGAAACCTCTAAAACAAAGTAAGACCTACCCATGCCTTCCTCACCTTCGTTAACTCATGCTTGGAGTCATCGTTACTTGTCTTCTCCCTCGTCCTCCCCCATACTTCAAAGTCCTTCCATGCTATTGCAAGCTAACTTCGTGGCATTTTGAATTTCACAGTTGTGCCTCATAGATTGAAGCTGTGTTGGATTTGTTACCTAAATTCAGCTCTTTGAGGAGCTGGTTTCAACTCATGCTAGCTTCATTTTCCAGGCAGTTCTCTGTACTTCACAAGTCCAGCATATGCAGGAGCAATACATACCTGTTGGAATTTAGTGTAGAGCAAACATTTTGCTTGTTGCACCACAAAATGTAAACTAAAGCTTTAGAAGTTTTTTATTTTTATTCATGGGGGCTGCTAGGAACCTGAAAAAGAAAATCTGTCCCAGTCATTTTTTATCCATTTAGGTCTACTGCTTGAAAGTTGTTTGTATGAAAGCTCATGGCAGATTTAATAAATAACAGATTCAAGACACTTTACGCCCTGTCACTCTGTTTACAAGTTTCCAACTTCTCTCTGTATAATACCCCAGTTTTCTTACTAATGAAACCTTCCAACTTTTTGTCATCAGCAGGTTCTGTTGTTTCAGTCCTCGTTATGTGAATGTAACAAAAATATGAAACTGGAGCCTTTTTGAACACAAATTAAGTTTTTTAGGCAGCTTCTTATGTCTAATTTCTACCTTGGCTACCATTAATAATACAATATTTCTGATGCAGCATTTTATTAAATGATCCCTTGAAGTTTTGCTCCATTAAGTCTGATTTTTTTTCTGCTGTATTTCCCTAGACAATTAGTTATGTTAGGAAAAAGGTACTGCAATAGTCTGACATGATCTATTGTTGCTAAATCCATGTTGTGTTTTGTCTCATTCCCATGATCCCTGTATCTTTGCTTTTCTCTTTTCTTAAACCTTTGCTTGGAAGCTCAGTTCAGTGATTTTCAGGTGAGCCATTCTTAAATGCCATGTGGACACCACCTTCCCTTTCATTGTGAACATGCCTGCAGTAATTGTGAAAGGTCATAGTTTTTTTATTTCGGTGCAGTCAGACCTTTGAAGTGAGAAATAAAATAGTGTGAGTTTGTCCTCCATTTATTTCACTTTATTCTCTCTGTTCTTTGTCCTGATGATTGGCCAGTTGGCTTGTTTCTCCTTCCACTTGAAGACTTATTAATGTCTGGCAGCTTCAGTCTTAAATTGATTGGATTTACTTTCATTTCTTGCTTAATCTCTAGATGAAGCTTCCAGCTGGCTGATCTCATTTTATTTTGTTGCAAGAGCTAGGATGGTGCATATTCTTTCTTTCCAAGGGCTTCTGTGGAAATGAGGAGGAGAGCAGCTCCCTGTAGACCACAGTTTGGGAATTGCTGTTACAGAAGTTTCTCAGGCTTGAAAAGTCCAAGGAGATAATGGCAACTAGAGAATCCTGAGCCAGCACCATTGTGATGATCTGCAGGCTAAATGTTTAGAGTTGGGTGTCGTGTATTGTACTGAAGGGCAGAGACTGTGCCAGGAAAGAAAATTATATGGCCTGCACTGGTGCTTCTCTTTGCAAGTATCCTGAGTAATGTTTTTTTGCAGTGCTAAGCTCAGACATTCTGTCTTTGAATTGAAAAAATTACAGATTTCAGATAACTGAAATCCCATTGGCATCTTGAGATGCCAGTCTACAGTATTTGACACAGATTCCAGTGGTGCTGGGGAGAGAAATGAGTACAGTGGTTCAAAGCCAAGGGTCAGATCAAATCCAGAATCCTGCATGATTTAACACCTGATTAAAGCTTTGGTTTACTTCTTTTGTCTTTTGCTCATGCAAACATATATAAAGAGATTGTGTAGTTTGGTGATGTGGTGTTGAAGTACAATCCAAATATATTTTGTGGTATGAGAGATACAAGTCAACATCCGTGATTTCATCTGCTGGTTTTATTGTGTATGCATGGGATGCATTATAGCTTTTAGAACATGAATTACAGACATAAAGCAGTAAAAATAGCCATTGCTAAACCCCAGAAGGATAGTGGCAAACTATTAAAGGAGCTGTATCCTGAGGTGATGCAGAAATATTTGGAATTCACTGTCATCCCCAGGCAACCATGTAATTATAATGTTTTGACTTCTGCTTGCATTTGTAGACATCTATTGGGTGGAAGATATCAGACCTCTGCATGTGTGTATAAACTCTCTGCTGATTGAGGTAATTGGGATTTCACTGAGCCAAAAAGTCACTTCTGTGTCATGTTTTCTGTGCAGGATGTTTCCTGCCAGCCATGTTGTATGCATCTGTGCTGTAGCTGAGCATTTGCCCCTGGAGCAGAAGTGATGGAATGACATCCAGTAGAAGGATAAAAGCCAGGGTTGGAGGCACTGCAGATCTGTCTGAAGATGTGCAGTTGTCCTTTTCTAGATCTCTTGTTTAGACAAGCAGGAGATTGGGAACCTACCATGAACATTCAAGTTTGTGCATGTGCCCTTGTATTGGAGGGAGTTTTCAAATGCTTGCTTTTCCAAAGATAACAAAGGCATGTCACCTTAAGAGGTTTTTGTATGAGAATATAATGTCCTTCACTTTGAAGAAGTGATGCCTGGTCTGTGGTGCTGTACATGAGTGTGCACAAAGGTCCTCGGCCTGCTGACAGGCATGTGGTTGTCCTGCTCTGAGCTGGGCAGCCTCACCTGGACTACTGTGTGCAGTTTGGGGCACCACATATTAGAAGGCTGTAAATCTATTAGCATCCAAAGAAAGGCCATGAAGATGGTGAAGGGTGTGGAGTGGAAGCCATAGGAGGAGTGGCTGAGGGTACTTGGCATGTTCAGACTGCGGATTGGGAGACTGAGGACAGACCTTGTCATCAGCTGAAGCTTCGTCCTGAGTGGCATCGTAGGGACAGCACCGATCTGTTCTCCCTGTGACCAGTGACAGGACCCAAGGGAACAGCTGGAGCTGTGTCAGGGGAGGTTCAGACTGGGTATTATGAAAAGGTTCTTCCCCCAGAGTGTGGTTGGGTGCTGGAACAGGCTCCCCAGGGCAGTGGTCACAGCACCAAACTGACAGAGCTCAAGGACTATTTGGACAAGGCTCTCAGGGACAGGGTGGGATTATTGGAGTGTCCTGTGCAGGGCCAGGAGTTGGACTCGATGATCCTTGTGGATCCCTTCAAGCTCAGGATATTCTGTGATTCAGTGTGTCACTTAGATGTCACAGCGTATTGCTTTCAGTCTTATACAAGCTGTACATGACTTGGCATTGTGAGCACAAAGATGCTGCTTTTGGCTCTGTTTCTTTGGCTCTTCTCCTGCAATAGCTAGACAGCAGGCATCCCTCAAGTGGGGTGACTTTCAGCCTTTGCCTTTCCCTCAGGTCAAAGGGATGCAGACTCTGGGAGGGTGCTCTTAGTCTCCTTCTGTAGTCCCTAATTATAGCTCCTTACCATTAGGCCCCCAGCCAGACAGCAGCTCTCAGCTCTGAGGTGTCCCAGCTGGAGTTCCCTTCTGCTCTGGCCTCTGACTCACTCTGGCCTGCTGCACCCTGCGTAAATGTTGGGCCACCTCCTTACACTGAGTCATGATTCCAGAGATCTGTTAATCCTTAAATTAGTCAGGGATGCTGGAAAATTTGAGTATCCTGAAAGGAAAGTGGGAATCTATTTGGATTTCAGTTGGGTGCACTCCTGCACTATGATAATTCCAATTTCACAGTGGTGGAGACAAGCAAAGAGAACTAAGTTTGTATTTCAGCAAGTATTTGGCCTCATTCTTTTTACTAGCTTGGAAATTAATTCCACGTTAAAAAAAATAATAACAGTAGCACTATATTAATATTATGTATGTTCCATAAAGATATTAGGGGTCAGAGCTCATCTTTATAACCCGTCTGCAACAAAAACAGATGTGGAGAATGCAAAGAATTGAAAGAGGCAGGAAATACCTCTTTTTGTTATGGTGCCATTTGCTTTCAAAACCACACAGAAGATTGTGTTCCAGGTTGCAAAAACGTGGTTAAAGTAATTGACAGGCACATGGGGGCTGAAGCAGGGGATAGAAGAGAATGCAAGTCGTTATGAGTCTGCTGCAGTCCTCCCATGAGAGTTAACACAAATAACCTTAGACCTACATGTTCAGTGCCCCTCTTTCACATGCCCCTGATTTCTGCAGGAGTCGGGCACATGAGCAGTTTTGTCTGGGCTAAGCACAGATCTCTGGGCTGCACTTCTCCTTCTGTGAAACAGGGACAGAAGCAATGAGGATAAATGCAGGGAAGGCTGTTAGGATTTTGTTTACTGGTCATATTTATGTATTATAAAACCTGAAGCGACAAGTTCACTTTTGCAGTATCAAAACCTTTATGAATGAAGAAAGGCAAGGCGATCTCTACCATATGTAGTGCTGTAATGTAACAGTTTGCAAAAAGTATTATTCTCAGGTGTCGAGACTACTTTAGACGTAGTTCTCTTGCCTCATTTGCTGTGTGCCAGTGTGGAAAGGAAAGGGAAAACACAAAGTGGCAGTTCTGCTAATAGTGGAGCAATGACATCAGGGGAAACTTCTAGAGGGATCCTGAGCTGAACAAGACCCCTCCATGTTGTGAAATTCTCCTGAACTTTATTCTCAAGAGCCTGACGTGCCTGTAAACTAAGGAGAGAATTGCCTGGAAGTCTTTTGCACCTCTCTTACTTTCCAAATGAGCATTTTTCTTTCTGTAGTTTTCTTAGAGAACAGAACAATTTAGTCCCAGTGTAGAATCAGAGTGGGAGGAAACTATTTAGACTGACTTCATCTGTATATGCTGAAGAATTTCTTGAGCTGCAAAGCTTTCCCCGTGTGTGCGTTGTGTCAGAACTAGGTGCTAAAAGGCTGGATAGCGTGAGGTAAGTGTTTAGAGAGCTGGCTGACATCCTGAAACTTACCAGAGACCCTCTCTTGAAACCTCTTACACCCTCGTGCAGGGCTGATTTTCATGGCAGTTGCCCAAAAGCCTGTTGCAGAGCTGAGGATCACGGCTCTCCCATAGCTCACATGAGCTCTCTCAGCTCCGTGCTGAGTTAGAGGGACAAGACCTGCATTCTTCAGTTCTGGGCTGGTGCTTTGTGGCCGTGGGGGACAGGGCAGGTGGAACTGAACACAGGGTGGGTCACAAGGAAATATTCATCAGTCAGACTGGGCTTACTTGAAACACTTACTTAGATGGGAAAGAACTGAAGGAAAATTATGAGTTTTAGTGCCTTTCTATGGAACACTGTGGAATTGAATTAAACAATAGTATTCCTCTTGGAGAGTTCAGTATGGTGAAGTTTTGGATTTGTTTGGTGGGGGTTTTTTTATATGAATGCAGGATGCTCCCACTCCACATCCGACTTATGTATATTCTTGTAGTTACATCTGTACAACTGCTAACTTTCAGTGAATCTTGATTTGTTTAGACTTTTTCTAAAATGGAAGTCTTTACTGATTTCACAGGGTGAGAAATGTATATGCATAAGAAAGTGAAATAATTTATAGATGAAAAGATATAGCAGATTAGCAGAGATTGTTTTTATGTTGAAATATTTGAAATGCCTTATTTCATGTATTTCCTTTAAGAGAATAAATTTAATGGTTGAACTTTTCAGTGAGTAGCTGACAGAACAGGGCTCTAAGGTACCCCTCTGCTAAGGGTGCTTGTGCTGGCCCTTTGCACAAGAATCCATCCCCGTTTCCAAACCAAAGAAGTCAGTGATGATCGTTCACACTGTCATGCTGTGCGTACAAATAAACACAACTTAAGGAGTGGATATTACCTTCTCTTCAAGATTGGTGACCCTTCTGGTTGATTTTGTAAGATAAGAAATAAGTCTGCAAAGCCAGTCAGTCCAGATAGCTGCAGCTGTGGCTGGACTGTTACAAATCCTCTTTTCAGCTTACAGCAAAACTGTACAATGAAATCTGCACCACTGGAGGTGACAATAGTTTGGGGAAGCACAAATAAGCTGCCAGCATTTGAATGTAATGGGCAACTTCATCAGAGAGGCCAAGGGGTGAATGGGCTACCAGAATAAATCCGTTTTCACCTGAAAAGGCTGTTCTTCCAATGAAGGATTGAGGCCCTTGTCAGGGGCTCAGTATAGGCTGAGATCACAGGCTCCTGCCTGTACTGTGCTTGTTATGAGGATAAACAGAACTCATGGTCTCCAGGGCTGTCACTCTGGCCTCTTTGAAAACACAGAAACACCTGATTCCAGTCCCAGGGAAAGTGATAGAAATCCTTCGATTGACTTGGAGTCAGATTCAGTTGCCACAGCCTGCATGTTGTCCAGCTCACCTAAAAGTCTGCTGTGTTGGTTCACTGATTTGAAAAGCCAGTGGTTGTGCTCATAAATGCAATACAGTAGTGCATCTTTGTTCTGCCACCTTTGACAGCCACCTGCAAGACATGAATAAAGATGGTTTTATTTTGAAAAGATTAAGATAAAATTTGAAGATACTTCTACTCTCTACACATTCCTGCCCCCCTGCCCCTTTGTAAAATACTGATATTAATTGATACATGCTGAAATATGTTTCGTCCAGTCATTTCAGTTTGCATTGCTTGAATTGTAACTTGGCATGCAAGGTGTTGTTTATTGTCTGTATGTGAACTTTGATGATGTCTGTGTAAACTTGCATGGTGAGGTTTGCTGTAGCTCTGCTATTGATCTGCATGCTGGTTTTCCACTCTATTCTCCTTTGCTGAAACTCACTGTGTGCTTTTTTTTATGAAAAAGTGAAGCCAATGAAAGCCAAGTGTTGCTCTTGAAAGGATTCCCTAACTACAGGATTTGAAACTTTTCTGTACACTAAACCTGGGCTCTGTCCTTAAAAAAACCACACACACAATCCACGAGTGCACGTCCTTAAGTAAAATCACATCAGGGGAAAGTTTGCAAGAGGTAAATCCTTACTGTGCCCATCTTGACATTCTGCCCAGGCCACCTATTTCATGTTTAAATAGTAATTTTAACTGAAATGTGTAAAGTATTTACAACTTTTGAAAGCAATTCCTTTACCTGGTTTTGGTGAGGAGGAATGGCAGAACTAAACTGTCTCAGCAGTTCACCAGAGAAGGCAGTGTGTGTGACCAGACCCGGTGTTCCCGAGGGCTGTGCATTGCACCCGGGGGTCTCAAACGCCTCCAGAGTTGGTGACCTCCCAAATTATTTTTCCTTCATTTGTTTTCGCAGCTTCTTCAAAATCAGCGATTGCTGGAGGTGTCAGTAAACACATTTTGCCTAATTATGAACCATTCCAAACACTGCAGATTGGAAAGTTCTGCTTTTGCCTTCAGTGTTCTTGGAAAAGACTGGGTGGAGAAAAAAAGCAGAGCAAACAGAGTGGGGTTTTACAAAGAAAGGCCCAGTGCTGATTGAAGAGAGAGGGTGGGAACACGGAGGAATATGAAGAAAACTCCTGAAATGCTTTGGAAATTTAAATGTATTGAACCTAAAAGTCATATCTCTAGGAGGTAAAAGGAGATAAATTATCATCATATTTGTCCTGGTGGACACTCAGGATGTGAGGAAACAAAGGACAAAGGGACATAAAGTGCTAAAACTCCAAGCTTTGCAGTAGCAAGGTCTTGGATGTCCATGTCCAGTATAACTGGTTATGTACTTAAGCTATGTCTGCACACATGTTTGCAGACAGATGCAAGTCCAGGTCTGAGTTAGCTCCAGAATCAGCTCTGCAGTCATGGTGCTTTAATTAATAAGTTTGGCCTGTTTTAGTTATGTCTACGTGACTTCTCCAGAGCCAGTTAATATTTAGATGGTCTCTGTTGCAGGTAGGATTTACTCTCTCATTTCTGCAAAAGGCTCTATAAATCTAACTTTAGCTAGGCTGCCTTAGGCATCTGGCTTGTAGTCTAATTAATAAAAAATCTAGTTAATAAGAGATGCCAGAAAGGTTATATATGCTTTTGAAGCAGGACTTGTATACTCTTTCTGAACATGAGGGAGGCTTCTCTTGCTGAATAAGGTTCACAGTTCTCAAAACTGTCCTGAATCAGATTATCTGAAAATGAGAATATTGAGAAATAATTGAGAAATATTGAGAAATTCTCAATATTGAGAATATTGAGAAATATTGAGAAAATGAAAATGAGAACTTTTCCAAAGGAAATGGTGTGGAGATGGTGTGGTTGGCAATTCCACCTACTCTCCCACAAGACAGCTCTTTGAGTTAGTGTGGTTACTCAGGGACCTGATAGTGACAGGTTACAGAAGCCTTAGGCAGCTTTATTAGGTGCCAAGCATGAGGTCATATTAATGCTTCCCTCCACACTCAGTCTCCTTGACCAGAAAACTATAGTGGGTTCCTTTCTCTCTTCCTTGTTTTGCTGGACACAGTCCTGTGCCATGTGCTCTGGGCTGATGCTGCTTGAGCAGGGAGGTGGCACCAGGTGACCCAGTGTGGTCCCTTCCAACCCTCCCCATGCTGGGATTGTGTGAGAGGGCAGCTGAGCTCTCCAAATGCCAACTTCTGTTGCACGGCTGAGGGTCCAGTTAGTGCTCTTGGGTCTGTTCCTGTGCCTGAGATGAAGCTCATTATTGCAGCCTACCAGGATGTCGTGTTTTTAGGTCTGGAAGTCCAGGGACCGAGGCACATTCTTTTCATTTCAGATGAGCTGTTCAAGTCAAATCTAGTCTTTGCCTAATACATGCCTTTCTTTTTTGTGCCAACCATACCGTTTTAACTTATGTTGGTACGGGTGATTTACTTTGTTACATATTCATAGCTAAGTTAGGCTGCTGTTGTGTCTCTGTTTACTGCACTGCTTGACAGATGGAGGAGAATGTGCAGAATTGATAGATTCAAAGAAGCTGGTGACAGTTATATTTTTATTGCTGAAAGTAGAAGGTAAGAATATACTGGTTTATTATAGTATTAATACGTAACTTATAGGGAAGCTAGATAAGTAGAAAACTTGGTGTGAAGTTATTCTTTGTATGTAAAAAGTATTTAATCTTCTATGATATTTTTTTCTTTCTCTGTAATCCATTCATAAGTTATTTCCGGTGTAATTCCAGACTTCATTCTCCTTTACCATCCAGAATGAATCGATATTTGGAATTTATAAGACCTGTCTAATGGACCCAGATTATGCAATTTGTCAAGAAGAATCTTAGATCTAAATACCTACTAAAATGGTGCAAAACCTTTGGGAGACTTTGACAATATAACCTATCTTATTAAGGTTTATGTAGTTCTCCTTGTCCCCAGATTATTTTCAATTCAATTGTGACAAGATCCCAGGTGACTCTTCAATCCATCAGAATTTGTTCTGTTAATGAAGATAAGCTAGAAAAATTGTTGGCAATATGTGTGATTTGCTCATTACACTCAAAGCATGGAGCTGGATGCAGCTGGTACTCTAATTAAAAAGTTGTCAGAGATACAATTCATTAAATATACTGTGTTGGTATCTTTTGTTCTGATGTTTGCACAGAAAACCAGGAAAATGGTATTTGTTAAGTGTACTTCTAGAAGAGAAATGACAAAAAGTCTTCAAAATCTCAGTGTAATCTAATATAACAATAATGAGGAAGCTTTTAACAAAGAAAAGAATTCCTGATGTTTGAAGAAAAACTTGTATAGGTAGCAACTTTTATACTATTTGTGAAACTAGGCAGACATAGCTTTTTATCCACAACATCGAAGCACAAGATTTGACCTACATTCTGTATTATTCCAGGGATCACTTAATCCACTGTTAATTGAAGTTTGCCTTTCAACATCTAAAGTTTAAAATTTACTGTTTAAAAATTACTATTTGTAACAGGGATGGAATAGAAGGAGGGTTGCTTTTTTTTTTCCCCCTCATTCCAGGCTTCCTTTTTTGCTTTTCCTTTCTCAACAAATTTACTTCATGTCACTTCATAGACACATACGTAGTTGCCTTTCACTTTTCCTATTATCTGTATTTTCTATTCTGTCCTTTCAAACATTTTGTGTAAGAAGCTTCTTTGTAATGACTATGGGCTTTTATGTATGTTCATTGATTCCTTGGATTTCCCCAATTTAATTGTGTAGCATATGTTTTCTGTTGTGGTTACACTAGTTCTTGCTGGTCTGTAATGAAGATTCACTAAGCAGGTCACATTTTACTTCACAAATGGCTTCATTCTTTTACTTGAATCTTCTTGCAGTGTGAGATACTCCTCAGTATGAGTAAAGTCAGTGGGTGTGCCCATGTATTAATCAAAACGTCAAGGCAGCTCCCATGGGGTTACTGAGCCCAATTCTCCAGTGCTGGGTGGGAGCTTAACAGGGACTGCAGGGCACTTGCAGGCACGTCAGATGGCTCTGCCTGAGTGCAGCAGTGGGGCAGGACATGGGGCAGCTCTGCCTGAGTGCAGCAGTGGGGCAGGACATGGGGCAGCTCTGCCTGAGTGCAGCAGTGGGGCAGGACATGGGGCAGCTCTGCCTGAGTGCAGCAGTGGGGCAGGACATGGGGCAGCTCTGCCTGAGTGCAGCAGTGGGGCAGGACATGGGGCAGCTCTGCCTGAGTGCAGCAGTGGGGCAGGACATGGGGCAGCTCTGCCTGAGTGCAGCAGTGGGGCAGGACATGGGGCAGCTCTGCCTGAGTGCAGCAGTGGGGCAGGACATGGGGCAGCTCTGCCTGAGTGCAGCAGTGGGGCAGGACATGGGGCAGCTCTGCCTGAGTGCAGCAGTGGGGCAGGACATGGGGCAGCTCTGCCTGAGTGCAGCAGTGGGGCAGGACATGGGGCAGCTCTGCCTGAGTGCAGCAGTGGGGCAGGACATGGGGCAGCTCTGCCTGAGTGCAGCAGTGGGGCAGGACATGGGGCAGCTCTGCCTGAGTGCAGCAGTGGGGCAGGACATGGGGCAGCTCTGCCTGAGTGCAGCAGTGGGGCAGGACATGGGGCAGCTCTGCCTGAGTGCAGCAGTGGGGCAGGACATGGGGCAGCTCTGCCTGAGTGCAGCAGTGGGGCAGGACCTGGGGCAGCTCTGCCTGAGTGCAGCAGTGGGGCAGGACATGGAGCAGCTGAGCTCATTGCAGTACTTAAAAGTTAGACAGAGTATATGTGATGAAACCTTTGTTGTGTTAATGTGCCTTGTCTGCTCCAGAATCTGTAGATCACCAATCTGTGCTGGGATAACATTTATATGAGGTAAAGAAAATGCAGCATTCCACATTCTTCTTTAATACAGCACGCCTTTTTATTTCATTTATTAACCACATTTCTGAATGCGTGTCAGTGCATTTATCTGAGACTCAAACAGGGTAGGGTTATCTGACAGGGAATATTTTCTGTGCAATAATTATTCCACTTGCTCTCATGGTAGTTCTTCAAAGAACTTCCCCTGCAGTATGAAAAATCTGTCAGAGCTATTCTAAATTTGGCCGATCTCAACTCTTCTCTCATTCATTTATGTAAGGAGCTAGTATGAATTTTTCATGTCTGCAAACAATATTCAGTTAAGTAAGAAATCTGAGACTTTCTCCCTAATCAATGAGATCAGAGCATGTCATTCTGAGTAATGTCTACCAGTGTCAAGAAAGGATCTCATCACATTAAAATGAAAATAAAAGTAATTTAGGACCCAAGCTGCCATTAACTACTTTGTTTTTTGGTCTTCGTTATTTTCCTTTAACCTGTGGTCTTTTAATGACTGTGCTGGAGACCTTTCTTTTTATTAAAAAATATTCCCATGAATGGGTATAAAAAATATTCTGGTGGATACTGTGTAAATACCTCCATCTTTGAATAATGTTTATTTCTCAAGATTGCTGTAGTGAGAACTGAAACATGAAACAAGTAGCTTTGCTCTATTTTTATAATGTAACTCAAGCTTAGGCTGCCATGTGACTTGTTTTCTCTGTGCAGTTTTTGATTTCCCCCTGTGGCAGCAGGGAAATCCAACTCAGAGTTTGTTGCTTGGTGGTGGTAAGTGTGGCCCAGGAGAGATGGACTGTCCTGAGGATTCTGTTGTCAGCAGGCTGCAGAAAACAGGAACCTCCCGAGTGTTTTCAGTGCTCACTTGCCAGAGACAAGTGAGTGCTGCTGGTCAGTACAGACACACAGACATGCCTGTGGTTATGGATATCTACACACACACATGCCTAAAATATGGGCCTTCACTGCACAGTCCTGAGCCCCTGGAAATCCAAAAGCCAGGTATATACACAAAGACATATTCTGATTCGTTTGCTTTTTAAATAGTAATTCAACCCCCTGAACCTGGAAATAGTAAAATCTTTGGATTTGTAGTAAAATTTATCATTAAAATAGACTTCATGTTTTATTTTTAAACTTCACACATTATTTTACATTGCTTTGCTGATAATATAATGAACTGAAGAGAGACTATGAATATAAGTATAGTTCTCCACAACAGAGAACCCAGACATGGACCTAAAGCTATTTTAAATCCCTGTTTCAGGGCTTAATGATGCATAAAATATTCCTTGGCCTCTCTCTGCTGGCATGATTTCTGCTTGGCATCATTGTAAGAAATGGAAAGCTTGGGCTTTGGCCTGATAGTCTCATATCCAGGATGTCACAAACCTGGACACTGTCCATAAGGCAGAATTGAGACTGATGCAGCCATGCATTGGCATTCAGCTCCATTTGCTCCAGCATGTTCATGAGGTGAGAGAGACATTTTACACTAAGCACCATTCATTGAAATAATTCTGTCTTCCAACTTCCAAGGAATGATTTTGGAGAACGTAAAAGCTCTAGCTGTAATTATTCCTACACTTAATACAGACTACTGCAAACTCATTTTAGGCTCTTCGGGTTGCCTAGGAATATTGTTACAAAGCTGTAAAATTCTATATACCTACAGATGTTGATTTTTATAGAAAATATTTTAGCAATGAAATACAGAAAAAGGAAATTCTTGTGAATTCAATGCCTGAAGGCAGGCATTTTGAAACAAACTGTGAGTAATTATATTGCCCTGTAAATGGGACTTTCAAAACTTCCAACTCTAGCAAGGCTACAGACAGAAATAGAGAGATACACCAAATAGACAATTGTTATTCTTTTTTCAGTTGTCAGATAATAACATATTAGCAATTATTCCAGTTGTGTTAGAATCTTAGTGCAGCAATGCTGAACGTAGGTCTCACCCTGCTCTGACTTGCGCTGCCTTGAAAACATTTCTCACTGCTGTCCGTGCTCCTTCGGACTGCGAGCACCTCCTGTGCGGGGCGTGCCCTGGGGCTGCCTGTTCCCGGCTGCCTGTTCCCGGCTGCTTGGTCCTGGCTGCCTGTTCCTGGCTGCCTGTTCCTGGCTGCCTGTTCCCGGCTGCCTGTTCCTGGCTGCCTGTTCCCGGCTGCCTGTTCCTGGCTGCTTGGTCCTGGCTGCTTGGTCCTGGCTGGCTGACTGTTCCCAGCTGACTGTTGCCAGCTGACTGTTGCCAGCTGATTGTTGCCAGCTGGCTGTTCCCAGCTGGCTGCCTGTTCCCAGCTGACTGTTCCTGGCTGGTTGTTCCCAGCTGCCTGTTCCCAGCTGCCTGTTCCCAGCTGGCTGGTTGTTCCCAGCTGCCTGTTCCCAGCTGGTTGTTCCCAGCTGACTGTTCCCAGCTGCCTGTTCCCAGCTGCCTGTTCCCAGCTGGTTGTTCCCAGCTGCCTGTTCCCAGTTGCCTGTTCCCAGCTGGTTGTTCCCAGCTGCCTGTTCCCAGCTGCCTGTTCCCAGCTGGCTGTTCCCAGCTGGCTGTTCCCAGCTGGCTGCTCCAGCAGCGTGGGTGGCTGTGCAGCTGGATGACAGCACTGAGCTCAGTTGCTGCTCAGCACAACACAGAGGGTTTGTGCAGTCAGACTGTGCTCCAGTGGTGTTGCACAGCGTCATGTTGTCCCCCCAGTGTCCCCCACCCCATTCATATGGTATTTCTGTTGAACTCGGGGAGATCACTTGAATAACTTGAATAACAAGGAACTAGTAAGAAAGGGTATTGTACATGAATTGGCCAGGGTTCCCAATGGCTGCATGGGTGCTGCACTCCAGTGATAGCCTGTTCTGTGGGACAGCACACAGGATAGAGACACAAAAAAGCATTCTGCATAAGCAGCAGTGTTCTGGACAGGTGAAAGCATAAAAGAAAGCTCATGCTAATAGAAGTGATTCTCCTGGATGTGGAAATGAGTGACTTTAGCTTTAAGGTCAGCATCTTGTATGGGAATTACTGTCCTCCTGGAAAACTCCTTTGACTTTTACATGTGATAAAAGGAGACCTGCAATTCAGCAGCAATTGAAACACTTTCATGTACTGTGAGTTTAAGAAATCAAGGGAATCTTGCTCAGTGTTAGATTTCTGCAGTTCATATTCTGTTCACTGGTGAATCGACAGGAGACATTCAATGGTGATGGATGGAGAAGGAGGGAAAGCAAGAGGGCAAAATCAGAGGCATTAGCTGCTGTAGGCTTTGCTCTTTCAAAACCACTTTTGGTCCACTTTCCATAACACTATGTGTTGAAGTGTTTGATAGATGTCAAATAGTTATTGCTTGATCTATAGACTATTGAAGGTAGTGCTCTTAAGCAGTGTTAAGCAGGGAAATCCAGGGGGCATAGTACACAACACTGGTGTATGTCTGTTCTAACTTTGAAACTTGAGAGTTTTAACTGACCAAATGTGTCATTACAACTACTGTCGTTATCCACAAAAACAACTAAGGAAAAACAAAGTGCCTCAATCTTTTTCCATAGGTAATGTTGATCCCATTTGCTCTTTTGAAAGTTCAGAAGTCAACGGCTGCCAACAGGAGCAGCATAGTCAACACTTCTGAAAAAACAGAGAAACATTCCAGCAGCTCAGTTCTGTGTCAGAGCAGTGGGAAACACTTACTTATCAATGGTGAGTGTTATGGGCCTTATGCTTTCCAAACATGAGAGGTTAATTAATTCACATGAATTAATTGACCCCTACTCTGGATTTCCAGGGAATTTTCTGGTCTTGTGTTTCTCAAATTCTTTCCTTCTTCTTATGAAAAAGGCAATTGTGTAGTAATTTTTGATGCCTGCTGCACAACTTCCAGTGACATCACTATGTTATGTGGTGTACTTAATGTTGACATCACTGTGTTCAAGTTATTTGAGATCACAGAACCATAGAACAGAATGTTTTTAAGATATGTGCATTCAACAAGACATAGTTCATTTGACTTCTTCAAAAGTGTTATTTCTTTCTTGCCTTGCCAATGAAGGGACATCTAGCAGAGTGTGATTTTGAGTAACCTACAGTAACCATTGAAATATAAAGAATGACACAAACTTAATATGAATTTTCACTCTCCTCCTTTTAAACTAAGGTAAATGAACTTAGTGCTTCAAAATGAGTCCTGTTTGTCTGCTC
This sequence comes from Calyptomena viridis, assembly GCA_013390005.1. Classification (NCBI taxonomy): domain Eukaryota; kingdom Metazoa; phylum Chordata; class Aves; order Passeriformes; family Eurylaimidae; genus Calyptomena; species Calyptomena viridis. The sequence continues at coordinate 219,645 of WEIV01030442.1, forward strand.
TCTTTATTTGTGTGTTTTTCCAGATAGACACAGTGGTGCAGGCTATGTCCAAATCATATTTCAGCCTTATTTCTGACTGATTGAAGCCTTACCCTTCACTCAGAATAATGGTTTTCTTTTGTTGTATACTAGTATACGTATATGGGATCTTCTAGTGGAGGAGAAACCAGTTACATAGTTTGGATGTGTTCTAAATGTGATTGGTTTTGTTTAAATACAATAGGTCTGGAAGAGTAGTCACAAAGAGTCCCACTGCCAGGGAATAATTTTGCCTGAAAGGATTGATTTCTATCAAGAGCAAAGCAGAGAGCAAATTATCTTGCCTTTGACATGAGAAAACTTTATCTGCAATGTAATCAGCAGTTCTGTTACCAGCACGTGTCCCAAAGAGTGGCACACGCAGAGGGGCTGCAGTGCCATCCTCGCGTGGGGGTTTGCCCCAGGAAGAGGGTTACCTGTTGAGAGCCTGGAGTTATGTGTGTGGTTGATGCAGGACAAGAGCAGCAGCTACTGGCACAAGGGGTGTGTGAAACAAATCCCCTAGATCTTTACTGGCTTTGTCAATAATAGGTTGCAACACATTTGCACTGTTCTTTTTACACTTGCTACTTAAGCAAGGTGGAGTTAATTTATTGCTGGTCATACTTGCTTAGTGGTTTTGCAGACCTTCCCAGCAGTGTGTGATCATACCTGTGAGAATGCTGTGGCTGCACACAATTGCTCTGGTTAGGGTCTGACACAAAGAAATGTGCAGTTAAAGAGGCAGTCAAAACTTCCAGCAAAAGGAGATAAAAGCAACATGGCAGCTCGAACCAGATGGAATTGTGCTTCTTTTGTGTATGTAAGATTTCTTGGGCTGATACCAGCTTTACGTGGCCATCTGTAGGTCACTTGGCTGGAAAACTATTAATGTCTCCTGGGCGTGCTATAGTTCTTGTGATGATAAATCACTCACTTCCCTGGGAAAGTGTGTGTTAAGGGAAACTGTGCATTTACTTTCCTGACAGACTCCATGTGGGCAGAGGAACACAATTAGCCTATTTAAGAACAAATATTCTGAGGAGAAAATTGCCCACAGGAAGAGCCAAGCAGCACTCCCCTCATGTAAAGACAGCGTGGCTCAGTTATGTCTCAAAAGATCAGTTAGATTGATGAATGAAAAAAACTTATTTAATGATACTGGCTTTTGAAATGATATGAATAATTTGTTTATAGCCCAGTCAGAGCAGGTTAAAGTCAATGAAGAAGTTTTATGGTTGGGGGAACGGGAAGGAAGTTAAAAAAGTTAAGCAGCTGAGTTCACCATCTTAAACTGAGGTTAGTGTTGCAGCTGTGAAGAGAGAGATGAATTCAATAAAGGCCTTGGCAGAGGACAAGTTAAATCTTTCTGAGGAATGGGAACTTCTTGTCTATCTTTCAGACAGCAGTCAAAATAAGGGCAGTTGATAGAATCCAATAATGGGACTCAAGTCAACATCAAGCCCTGCAGCACTGACCAGAATTCCATATCACAGCATTAATGTCACTAGCAAATGTGATCTTTAAATACAGGAATTAATGAGAAACTAGAACTGTGTTGTTAGCTTGTTCTCCAGAAACCAAATTGATGGAGATTGCTGGAACACACACATGTTTGACCTTCTCCACTTAAATCCACAGCAAGTTTTATACAACATTGAGAATACAGAATGCACTTTAAAATGGGTGGGGGGAAGAATTGGTCGGGCCTTTCTGGAGGTACCTATTTTCAAAATGTTACTGATCCTGCAGAAGTGAGGGCTGTTCCTGGTGCTGAACTGTCTGAAGCTGTAGCTGCTCTGAGTGCCGGTGCTGGGTGCTCTGGCTCCTGGCCAGTCCCTGCTGTGCCCCAGTGCCAGCAGCCCTGAGCCCTGCTCACATCCCATAGATCCAGTGCCAGCAGCCCTGAGCCCTGCTCACATCCCAGGGATCCTGAGCCCTGCTCACATCCCATAAACCCAGAGCCAGCAGCCCTGAGCCCTGCTCACATCCCATAGATCCAGAGCCAGCAGCCCTGCTCACATCCCAGGGATCCTGAGCCCTGCTCACATCCCATAAATCCAGAGCCAGCAGCCACTGAGTCACAACTGAGCTTCTTGCAGTGTCCCATCTTCCAAACAAAACTCAGCCTTTTTTCTGCTTTTCTAAACCTGTCATTCATTTGTGATTCATTCCTGTGTAGTTTACTTTGACAAATTTGGTCTTTCAGTTACACAGTTTGCCTACACAATTTATAATTGGACCTCTAACACCCAAATTAGTCTTTGTTTGAACTTTGAAGTTTAATAAACAGCCTTTGCTATTTTCTGAATATTTGTGAGCATTCATTTAGGCAATAACAAAGCCAAAGTGATATGGTTTGCTCCAAAAGGGAGGCGTGTTACGAAAGAAGTCAGTACAGAGGCAAATACAGATATTTTGTGAGAGTACAGAACGCCATCGATTTATTTGGTCTGCAAATGCAGTGGCTGTGGAGACCAGAGCAAGTACAGATACTGAAAAAATGAGAAAAATGGGTATGGCTCCTTTCAGCTTCATTAACTCAGGTCAGATTTTAATTTATTTTTAAGCTTCTAAAAGCTTTTCAGTATTGATCTTTTTCTGTAGTTTCTTGTTCTTTTTCTTCCTTTTCCTGTACTTTAGGGAACAGATGAGGAAACTGATGACATAGACTCTGCTCTTGGATTTGCCACACAATACCAATGGTGTTTGACATACTGAGGCAAATAGTCTCTTTTGGCTGTAAAATAATACTACGATATTTAACTACCTAAGATATCTCAAGGGAAGTTCAGTACTGTTTGTGATGGTCTCCATTTTGTCAAGTGCCACAGGAATATGAGAAACTTCACTCAATGTTTGCAATGGCAATAAATAATGAATGCCACACTTCTAAACCTTTGTGGAAGAATTTTATGCTTTTACACGGAGGAAAATCTCATTTACATATGCAACTTAATCTGTCCTTCCTTCTACACTTGGAGGCAAAGTAACTGTAGGTTTAAAAATTAGTGGAGAAATTGATCAAGAAAAATGCACTGAAAGCTTTTAAATACCGAAATACAAGTTCTCACTCAGGAAGTCTAAATTCAGTGGCCTGGTATTTTGAGGAGACATCCTTGGAAGCTTAACTCGGCCTTTGCTGTGACTGACACTCAGTGGCAGAGTGCTGGGGGGCCTGGGCCTGTGCTCTGACCTTTTCTGCCATTTTTATGGTCTTCTAGCTCAGTAATCTTAGTTTTAATATTCTTCTTTTTGTGTCCAAACACAGATCAGTTTTGCTGCCTTGTATTCCATACAGCTGGAGATCCAAAGCTCTAGATTCTCCTCAGCATGCTACAGTCTCTCATGTTTATATCATAATGTGACCAGACACATACATGTCAATGCAAAGTCCTTCTGAAGATGCTGCAGTTAGACTTTACAAACATTATGCATTGCTTCTGGTGTGACATGGTTTCATCTTGAAAGTCTAAATTACTGGCACTTTGAAAGGAATTCTGTAGAATAAAAATGCACCAACCTTCTGAGTCATTCCTGTGAGCAGAAACCTTCAAAAGAATTAAAATGGAAAAGGAGTCATAGTGTGAAAACACTGGCTCTAATGCACTCTCTCAATCTGTTCTGTTGTAGAAATTTGTGAAGAGTGCTTTACACACTGGTAGAGCTGATAGACTGGGAGGTGGAACACTAATTACAGTACAAAGCAGCACTTAAAACCCCTTGGCAATACTTAGCTACACTAATGTACCCTGTAGACTCATTCTGAGCTTCAGCTTCAACCAGGGGTTCAGGCTCTCACTTTCTACTCAGCAGAGCTTGAAGCAAAGAAGCCATTGACGTCAGTGGGAGCTAGGCCTAAATAAAACCAGCACATTTTGGACCCTGAATTGTAACTCTTTGTGTAATGTAGTTTTCCTGCTAGTTGGACACACATTTATGTACCTCTTTATGGAAGAATTTCGTTTTTCAGTCCTGCAGTGGAACAATGGAAAGTGATTTACGTTACTCAGAAACGTCCTGGAGCCTCAGGGCAGCCGGGAGTGCTGGGAGAGCTCTGCTGCTTTTGTGGGGATGTTCCATGGGCTCTGGAGTTTAACTGAACCCAGCAGTGCTGGGAGAGCTCTGCTGCTTTTGTGGGGATGTTCCATGGGCTCTGGAGTTTAACTGAACCCAGCAGTGCTGGGAGAGCTCTGCTGCTTTTGTGGGGATGTTCCATGGGCTCTGGAGTTTAACTGAACCCAGCAGTGCTGGGAGAGCTCTGCTGCTTTTGTGGGGATGTTCCATGGGCTCTGGAGTTTAACTGAACCCGAGTAAGACACTGGGCCTTCACTGTTTTAATTATTGGAGGGACATAAATTGTGCTTGGTCAGCTGTCCTGTTTTCTCCTATGCAGTGCTTTTACAGCACATACATGCTCTGAGGTGATTATTCTCTTACCATTTATAGTATCTAAACTTTTTTCCTGATAAATCTGGTTCATATAGATTGAAAGTTCAGACAGTGTGTTTCCTGGGTCTCAGGAGGAAACCTATGGCTCACTTTTAGTTTAGTAACTTTCAGAGATTAAGTTTTGCATAATGTGAATGTGAGGTGGGTGATACTTTGTAATGCTGTGAATGCAATTAGTGAGATAAATATAGAGCTAAATTCATTTTCTCTGAAAAAAGGCAATCTGATTGCTATGCAAAAAGCACCTTTATTTGTGACACTGGCAGTTCATAATGTGGTTAGCAATGCACAGAGTGGCATTTTGATTTGCAGCTTTAAAGAATGCTGGGATGAATAAAACATGGAATTAATTGCCAGAGAAGAACCTTTGCCAGACTAGACGAGATCCACTGTGCTGAATAGAAGCTATAACCTAGGACAGGCCTGTTCCACTGCCAAAGAAAATGATGTCAATACCAGGAAAGGTGAAAAAGCACTTCAAATAATTTGCAGTACTAGAAGTCCTTCCTCTTCATACGTAGGTTGAGGGTAAACACATATTCCTGCATCATATCATCCTGCAGTGTGATTAGAACAGAGCTTTGCAGAACATCAAACTCCATGCTTTGTATTAATAAGTTTGAATCGATGTTGCAGTTGGTTTTGACCTCGGAAAAGCTGTTAAGTTGGGAGAATAGGAAAATCTGGGTGTTTTGATATATGGGAGATTCTAAGTCCACATGGGAAGTTGTATATGAAATGTTCTAAGTACCTGCAAAACCCTGCTGAAATCAGAGAACCTTTCACATGTGTTTTTGAAGAGGCTGGAAGACTCTGGTTGTGAATCTCTAAGAAACTGGTGTTAAAGTTAACATGTTCTGTCAATAAATGGATTTATAGGGGAAATTTAATTAATCAAATCTGTGTCACAGTGGAATCCAGAAGAAGAAATTGAACATGCATATATAATTTTAGGAAACATATAGTTACGAATATTATTTGGGTCCCATTATTTTTTTACAGAACTATTAAATTCAGCTGAGGTTTGTTGTGGATTTGCCTAGAGCTGGTGCATATGAATGGATACAGGAGCAGTTTTACCTTTGTTTTAGCTTGTGAACAAGTAAAGTTTGTTCATTTTAAATCATGTTGTATTTATACTTTGAGTCCACTTGAACATCCCTTGAAAGTGAAATTCAGGCAAGAAACATGTTTGGAAAAACTGGGGGGGGCAGAGAAAAGCAGACAAATCTTTTTAAACAATAACTATCAAGTTTTAAGCACTGGGAAAACTGGTCAGTAGAGATGTATGAGAAGATGTTAAGCCCACTGTCTGTCCCTGTGGTGCTGTTTCCAAGAGACAAAAAGAAAGCTAAGAAGTTTCCTGAAGGCCTGGCAGGCCTCCCAGGGGCTGAAAGGAATTGGCAGGATTTCTTTGGAGATTTTTGTCCTCGTGGGATGAGAGGCCGTGTAGGATCCTCACCCTGTCCAAACGATGAGCTGCACTTTGTTTCAGAGCTGCAAAGGAGCTCCAGGCTGCAGGGTGCTGTCCTTTGGAAGTTCTCTATTAGTTGTCATTTCTTGACAAATGCAGCCTTGCTGAGGAGGATCTATTAAAACAACTCATCTGAGAAGATGCAAGTGAGTTTACCCTCACTTTTCCAGTGATGTGTTTCTGAGATATGTCTTTCAGATTCATTAAGGGCAGGGTAGAGAAGACGAGTTTTTGTGGGTTCCCATGGACTTGATGGTCTGCAAACAGGTAACTTGGATAAGAAGCCTAAAGGAGGATCTGGTGTCAGTGCTCACACATCCGTTGTGTTTGGCAGCTACACCAGCACACAACTTGGGGTAATTATGGTGCTTTTGCTTTGGGGGGAATTAATCACCAAAGGAGGAGGAACAACAGCAATCCTTTTTTTACTGGATTCTCACACAAAATACACACTCCTGCAAATCTAGATCTGTAATTTAATATCTCAGTATGCTTTTAGAAAGCACATTAAGGTGCTGTAAGTGTGTGTGTGGTGTTACATATGGATGTGGAGGAGGAGAAAGAAGATGGTTTCAAAGCCCTGCTGTAGTGAAAGTGCCAGAGAAGTGACCGAACCCCGCGGCCCTTCCTGGGGCTGGGACAGGAGGGAGTGTGGGAATACCATCTCACTTACAGCTTAATTCTTTTGTTGGGAACCTGAATGATGATAGAGATGGAAGAAGGACATGAAAAGAAGTTTGAAGGAAGGAGTGCGTGACTGAAGATCTTTTTCTTTTCCAAAATGTGCAACGGTTTCATGAATTTGTGTTCATTTCTATGTAAATGATGAATGAAAGGTAGAAAGCTTAGAGGACTCACAGAGCATCCAGCAGAGGAAGAGATAAGCAGAATATTTAGCAAAACAGTCTTGAAATGAATAAAACACTCACACCGAAGCAATTTTAGTATCAATATGTGTCCCACTTTTATTGGTATATTTTAGCTGGATGTTTTCTGCAGATCAGGGAACACCAGCGAGACGAAATATCTTTAAAAAAAAGTATAGGAGCTAGAGATTCCTGATGAGAAACGAATATCCATACCCTGGATATTCAGGGTTTTGCCTGCAGTGTAATTAACTAGAATTCAAGCTCTTTCACGTATTAATCAGGTCACTGGGAGCCCTGCCAGTCCTAATCCTTTTTCTCATTGTTTATTGAACTTTGCAGGTTCACAGGCTACCTTTTAATTGAAAATTGTGAAAATTTAAATTTTTGATCTTTTTTTTGTCTTTTCAGTACTTCATTATGATCACATTATGTTATATGATGCAAATCATAACGTGGTTGTCAATTTAATTTGAGGTTAATGAATATGCCTTCTTAGACTTCTCTGAGGACAGCAGTTAATAGAAGGATAGTTCAAAAAAATTATCTTACTGTAGAATTTCTAGCCTCAAGAGTATTTCTGTGGCCTGTGGGCATTGATTCTCTGCATTTAAGCTATTGCAGTTATAATAAATAAATAAAATATATTTATTTGTGAAAAAAATCAGTCGCCTATCAGAGCAGACATGAAAGATTTTTACGTATTAAGATCTGTCAGAATTATGAAACCTAAATATAAGCCTACCATTACAATTTAGCTCAAGTGTTGTGGGTCAGATCTTCAGCTGTGGCTACCACATGTATGGTTATTTGTCTGTGGAAGTATTCAGTTTACAGCCATAGCTCTAGAGACTAATTTGTGGCTGCTGAATCTTTTCCTTGCTGTATGCAGTTCTCACATTTAATCTCTGTGGAGGTGGTGTCTCCCGAATGCTAAAAGGAGGACTGCAGGAAAACTGTGTGTGGGGCAGCTGTGAAACAATCTGATTCATGACTGAGTCAAGAGGGGATGGTTTGGGAGTCTCTGCCCAATGTTAGGTGGTTCTGGATGAAACCATGGAATCCTCCTCCTGTTGGGAGGTCACATGTCCCTCCTTCTCAGAGTGAGTGGTTTGCACACACAGCTTGTTCCATCCAAGCAGCACTATGGCACCACGTCACCTGGCATTTCTGTAGCTGTTCTCCTGTGGAAAGAGGGTTTGTCCTACTGCTATAAAGAATCATGCATAGTTTACTGGTGTCCGTGGTAGGGATTGTGCAAGTATCCCATTTTAATTAAAGAAACAAGAATGAAAAGCCCAACTCTTTAAGCCACACACTTAATAGTGGCTCAAAAACTGGGTTAACCAAGTATAAAACAAACTCAAGGAATGGGAGGGAAACCCCAACCCCCTTCATTTTAAGTAACATTGTGGTGACTCTCTGGTTTGTGGTATCCTAGACAAACAAGGACAGAAGGGACATTGAGAAACCATCCTAACATTCCCTGAGTTCCAAACCAGGAACAACTGTTCTTTGCAATGTGTTTGTTTGACCTGTACTTAACACCCATCACAATGTCCACTTTGTGACCTGTCCCCTTGACCCACTTTTCTTGCTGTTAGAATAGTCCCATCCATTCCCCAAACAGATTTAAAAGCTGTTACCATGTTTCCCCTTGATCTCCTGAGACTGAAGACAATTAATTTCACTCTCTTCTAATAGGTCGTGTTCTGGTCATTCTTATTCTCGTCTCCATTCCCTCCATATTGTTCTTGTATTTCTTGATATTTTTGGGGCACAGTTGATGCTGTGTTCCAGCTGAGGTCTGAGTGGATGCTGACTGACTTAGGACAGTTTTGTGGTGTCGATTCGGCCCACATGTCGTGTATGGCCGTCATCTGTTTTCCTTTTCATTGCTTCTCTTACCTGTTTGTCCAGTTTTCCAAGATGATTTTGCATTGCAGTCCTGTCTGTGACCAGTCTGTGAGGCACTTGCTGCTGGTTCATTGTACACAATGCAGTGTGTTTGCCAGAAACACCCCCTGGCTGTGCCTGGTGTTTGGTGAGGAATTGAACACGTCTGCATTCCAGTGCTGTGTGGTGGGACTCACAAGTGGGAAGTATGTGTGTGCATGTGTGTATATTCTGATAAACGGGGTGGAGGATGTGAATTTGTCTCTCTTGAATGTGGAGATTTCACAGAGGTGCCATCTCTGATGTACCACTGCACCAGCTCAGACTTGTGCATTTCAGTGAACTGTGCTGTGGAGTGACTGTGCTGCTCTGTGCTCAGACTGGTGTGATCTCCTAAGGTGTGCAGTGCTCTGGGCAGCTCACCTTGCATCTGCTCTAGCTGCTGGACCTTATGGCAACACAGCATTTTTCTCCTTTAAATCTGTTTTGATTGTTTTATCAAAAGGTTAATTATGAAAAACTAATGATTGAAAATTGCCATGTTTTCAGGATTTGCAGGGTGTATCAGTACATGGCTTAATCCTGTCATTTGAAAAATGCCAGAGTGAATTAGAAGAAATGAATGTTTCTATAAACTGAGAATGTGATATTGCGACTGTTATATATAATAAACTGCCAGAGAAAATTTTTCTTTAGTTCTGACATTTGAACAAGCTTATTAAAAACAAGTCACAAGCTATTTTGTTTTCAGCCATTCAAAACTGCCCAGTTTAGACACATTCTTTGTTTGCTTTGTGCCCATTTGAAACCACTTTGTTCTACATCTGTACGGTCATCTCTATTAAATTTTAATGTGAAAGCCTCATGCATAAGGCCTGGTGAACTAACACTCAGAGCAGATAAGGTCACCATCTGCTCATGTAGTCAAAGCTTTGTGCTTAGAATTGTTTTTTACATTTAATGACAGACTCTGAATGGCTCTTACAAAGGGTCAGATGAAAACAGGAAACCAACAGAAGGCAGCTCTTCGTTGTACAGAAACTTGGTAATGTTTCAGGCAGGCAACCTAGTTTGTGCTTAAGATAGAAACCTTTCAACCATCTGCACTTTGCTTTTGAGTCTCAAATTTATCCTCCTTGTGAATCCATTCACTTCCCTGAAGCATTCCCTGGGATGCTTTTGGCTTTTACTTTGCTGTCAGGATTTTCTTAGCTGGTTACATCTCACAGTCTCTTGTACTGGTCTTTTGCTCAGCTCCACTGTTTTCTTGTACTGAAGAAGGTGGGACTGACTGGACCCAGCCTTTCCTAAGGTGGGCCAGGGACACTGCTGGGTGTTTGGGAGGTGGTTCCCTCAGTGCCATCGTCCCTTGATCCTGCTTGGGAAGTGTCTGTGTTGTGCAGTATTTCTCCAGCAGAGCTGACCATTGTGGCTGTACCCTTCCTTCAGCTTGTCTCCAGCAATGAATGCTTCAAGCTTAATAAACTTCCTTGTTAAAGACCAGATATATTCCTGTCCTAAGTGGACTTACTGTCGTCTGAAATTGGGGTATGTGTGTAGCTTTAGGATACTGGGTTTAAAAGAGAGGTTTCTGAAGCTCGTCCCTGAGTTTTCATAGGCCAAGCTGGAGAAAGATTCCTGGATGTGGATTCACTATCTAAGATACTTCCTGGATTTATGCCATGAAACTGTAGAACTGAATTCTATTTTTGAATTTCATTTTTCTTCTTCAGAGCCTAAATTTCAAAAGTTTGCATGTATGAGTGTACATGAGCATGTTTTGTGTGCCTGCTTTTGAAAACCTGGTTCATGTACTCTTCTTTTTTCTGATGAGATTTTTTAATGCTGTTTATTGTGTAATTCACCATGTCGTTTTAATAAAACTCATTGTTCACGATGAGTCATTGTGAAATCAGGATTCATATTTTGGCAGTAACATATTAACTGCTAAAAACTCAGGATTTCAGTGTGCTTTTGTGAGATTTCGATCAACACACAAGGCATTTGCAAATAACACTGTGCAAATAACACTGGCATTCTTCTCACCCTTTAAGAATGCCAAGCTTCATTACAGCAGTGCTGAATGTGGCCAAGAATCTACAGCAATTTAATGCAGATGAAGTACAATTGTTGTTTTGACATCATACAAAGGATTTAAATTATCAATATATTTTGCTTGAAAATTATATGACAGTGGACACATAGACATACACAGTAATGATTTTGCTTTAGGCTTAGAATCCTGTTTCTTGTACTGTGATAATCAGCAGTACCTAAACACAAAAGCACTTGCAGAATAGATTTCTTTCAACAAAACAGTTGATGTGATTTTCTTCCCCTGTTGGTCAGGGTTGCTGTCTACAAAAGTGTACTGTTAAATTTTGATTTTGTCAGTCATATGCCAGTTTTTTAAAGAATGTGACTTCATCTTCTCATTTACAGGAATTGCAATGAAATCACCACAGGTAAGGAAAACTCTTCTCTTTTTTCAGTATCAATTAAATACAAAAATAACTTATGCAGAAATGTATCAATATGAGTACAGAACAGTATTTTGAATTATTTATTCTGGCATCGTGCCAGACTGATGGTGTCATTCCTCCACTGATATATTTTTTAAGCTAAAGAAATGCATAAACTCCAAGTCAGTTTTTCCAGTAACACTTTTACTTCTTTTATGTTACTAACGTGATTCTTCCATTCAGGGTTAACTTGAGAGTTCACTTTCCAGGAAGTTTCATCATGTCATTATTCCAGCTAGACATATTATAGTAGTAATAAGAAAACCAAGCCATGCTTTGACCATGCAAACCCTGAGTTATTTGCACTACAGAGTGGTGGTGGTGGAGGCAAGGATTGTAGCAATAAATCCCACTGAAGACCTGAAAAAGACCAAAAAGCAGAAATGTTAGTTTTCTTTACTCAGTGATAAAGCTGAGACATTACAGTTTCCTCTCTTCTGCATGACAGTTAGAAGGCAGATTTTTCCAATATAATTTTCCCTGTAAAATGGCAGATTCTTTGATTTTCCTGAGCATGCCTTTCTTTTTTCTCTGCTTTGCCACTAAATGGTAAAAGAATTGTACCATGATGTTCACACCTCACAGGTTCCTCCTTTTTTCACCTCAATTAGCATTTGTCTGGGTAGAGATAAGAGGACAAGGGAGACTTGAAAAATTCTGTATTTGTTGACTGTTTCCATTGGTTTGATGTCTTTGTAGCATTACACATTCTGTGTGTGAATCACATTTAAAACCTACAGCTCCTGAGGGTATAAAAATACCCGAGAGGTTTGTCCCAGTCAGAGCCTCAGTGCAGCAGCTCTCCCTGGCAGGGAAGGCCTGTGTTTGCAGGGATCTGTGGGAGCCCTCGGGCCACAGAGCTGCCACTGCTGCACACTCCACGTACAGCTGGGACTTGCACAGCAGAATGGGGGCATTTCCATGTACTTTGTGCCATGCAGAGAGAGCTGTATTTTGAGTATTGTCCTTAGAGCAAATGTCTGCTCACTGTGGTAAAACAAAGTACCCATGCAGGTATGTATATACTGAGATATATGTATGCATGATATATGTATGTATCAGAAGCAGCTCTGCAGAACTTA